>QLOI01000870.1:32097-94268 GCA_003313605.1 Tuber umbilicatum | reverse complement strand
TGGAGAACAGATTCGCTCTTGGATGTGAAGGGGATTGGTTATTTGTTTTTGTGGTATGAAATTATGATTTTGTTTTGGGGATGTAACCGTTATAGGTTACTATTGTTTTAAGGCCTACAGATTGTTTTAAGGCCTACAGATTGTTAAGGCAAAAGGACCAGGCTAACGGGCCTGGTGAGGTATTTGTTTTATGTTAATTGTTTAAGGCATCGATTGATGCCTTGTTATTTGATTTTGTTATAAGGCTACTGGATAGCCGTTAAAGTATTTAAAGACTGCGATCCTCAAGGACTTAGAGGAGCAGACATCGACTGAGATAGTTCAAATATACTTAGTTGAGTAGTTACTTCAGTTCAGTTCACAATTCCCCAACAGCTTGCAAGTCTGGGACTTTGGCAAGCTGGCGATATAGTAATTGATACCTACCGCTCCACACTCTATCGAAGCCTCCGTTAGCTATACCTCACTTAAAGTCCCGCTCTTTGGGATCTGAGTATAGCTATCGTTAACCCACACCGCAGCGCTCCCTAACCAGTATTCTTACAACACTAGGGGACGCGTTACAATCATTTTGATAAGGTTAGGACAGTTTGGATATTTGGAAATCGTATGTTGCTACTTGAACAGGATTGTGTTACAAATTATTTTCTAGCATCCAAGTATTACTAGATTCTTACAAGAAGTCCTCCATTATCGTACAACAATCTAGAAAGTCTTTCTAGAATTCAAACCGCGCTCTCCCTGCTTAGGCCCAGGTCATACAATTGTCAGCTACCCCCAAGGGCACACAGTTCCGAACAAGTTAGGCTTATATCCCAATACACAAAGTGGGCAATTGACAAGCTACTATAGGATGCAACCAGACGAAAAATATTTTAAATTTTATTTTACTACAATAATTACATTATCCTAGAATTTTCAAGGCATTTTCTTTCTATTGTAATAGTCCCTAGTCTAGATTTTCGTTCCAAGCCCTAGATTTTTCTGAATTCCTGTGGGAAGTCCTCCGTTCTCAGGAATTTTGACAAACACCAAAGGTGTTACCATAATATCTTTATTAGATCCCGTTTGATACCAGTTTCTTTCCTTATGTATCATGATATTACCACAAAATTTAAGAAATATTATTTTACCATTGTGCTTCTTGATTATAGCTCGACCTATAGGCGTCCTAGGTCAGAGGGGCACAAACAATCATTCCACTAAGAGGATAGAAACCATCCCGCATGTCAGGCAGCCCTATGAAACGCCCCCTTGCTAATATATTAGACCAGCATAGCTGCGCACATAACTTCTTTATAATACTTTTTGACCAATTGTTATGCTACTACTTTGATAGCCCCAATATACCGTAGAGGTCACCCACCGGATACGAGAGCAGATAGTGGTGTATCAAATCTCCCAGCTTTTGAAGAGTAGGTCACCCAGGGGGTTCCACGTTCTCAAATAAGTCAACAAGCACACTCCATCCTAGCCTTTGGCAGTAGATCAGCTAATTTCTCAAAGGGCTTTTTGATCATACACGAGCTTCCTCCTCTGCAAAACCAGTCCTTAAAATTGCTGCTCGATTGGGAAACGTTACACAAGCTGAACGACGTCTAAATAACGATTGTAGAACGCACAAAGCGGTAAGCTAAGAATAATTTTGAACGTAGGGCTGATCAGGTCCCGCGTAACAAAAATACCAGACCTCAGCGTTTGTGTTACCGAAGCTGATCTCATCATCTGATAGCGAACGTTAATTAACTGCTGCCTTAGGATAATCTCCGGGGAGGAACTGAGTTGTTTTCAGCTCGATTCACAGGGGCCCTGGGAAGCCGCCTTCTGCATATTTTATCTGATTGAGCGTCCGAGATCCCTCAGCCAAACTCATTCTATTCATATGGGATGTAGCACCGGATTCAAGGCAACTCCGATCCTTCACCTAGCCCAGATTCAATCTGGGCAGTGCTGCAGTACCCATGCCTGAGTTCTTTCCAAACAACGATGTCGCCACATCCCTAGGCTCACTTTAGGGGTAAGAGCTATACAGGAATGCATCTGATAGAATAAAAATAATATAGTATGATATCGCCTTCGCCACTTGTGCGAGCAGTTGTCAGAGGTTCCGTAACCCCAAAGACATCTCTGCTAGGCATCCGGGAACCAAACACCGTGATATTGCAAAGTGGGGGCTTGTTTGATCTCAAACGTCGAAGTCCAAGTTAGGTAACAAATAGGGCACTCTCAAACAGGGTATAATTGCTTTTTCGGTAACTCGGCCCACTTATGCTTATTTAAGACATAAAACGGTTGAGCCCGCAGAATCTGTAGATCATCCGAAAAGTGCTGTTGCAGTCCTACTGACAAGCCACTCTAGTTGGATCCCCTACCGGCATATATGCCTTGTGCCAAGCTCAATCCCGAACGTGATTCATCAACCCTTGTTGAATATCTTGGTAACAGGGGTTGGCCGCAGTCAGGAAAGGCTGCGAAACAGCTGGTTGGCCGGGTTGGACTCGTAAATCACCAGGAGAAGGTACCGATTGAGCAGCTACCATAACCGATAGCTTTCGGTATGGAGGTTAACGCCGGCAGGCATAATCAGACCAGGCTTTAACTTGCACTCGTGAAGCATAATACAAGGCTACAGTGGGCACTTCACCGAAACAACCCTACGCAGCCAGTACGCAAACTAGATTCAATTCACGAAGCACACAACTGCATATCAGATGCCAGAGATGCAGCTGCCCAGAGTTCGAGCTACGCACTGACTCGATAATCGCGGACCCCCGTGTCCCACCATCCTGGCTACCTTATTTCAAGAGCGGTATGCTTTACAGTTGTTGACACTAGTCAACACAAGCTTATATTTTGCGATTTGAACCCATTGCGCTGTGCACCCGCCAGTGAAAATAGACGCCGAAACACTGCGCACAGCATACACAACTC
Organism: Tuber umbilicatum; assembly: GCA_003313605.1. Taxonomy (NCBI): domain Eukaryota; kingdom Fungi; phylum Ascomycota; class Pezizomycetes; order Pezizales; family Tuberaceae; genus Tuber; species Tuber umbilicatum. The sequence continues at coordinate 91,337 of QLOI01000870.1, read as the reverse complement.
ATGACGGAACTTCCAATACTGTCATTTCTCCTGTGAGGGAAATCGCCCTCACGTGTGACAGAATATTGGGCCCTCACGACTGCTCGTGACACTGCCCGACAGGCACATCAGCCCCAATGCAGATCCATTATGCAAAGCAAAGATTGGCTAAGCCACCTTCCCATTCAGCTGGATCTGAGTTAGGGTTTTACCCGTAGCATAGGAAAATACGGTATGCTTGACCCAGCATGATCAATCACAGCAATACTTGTGACATTGTCAGGGCTCCCTATCCCAGAGCATTCCCCAGACAAGGCGGACGAACGTGATACCCGCCTGTTGTTATCAAAACTTAATTATGCTAATAGGTCTTTAGCCGATTACATGACATATGGTTCAATTGAGTGTATTTCTCAGGGCCAGTGTTCGATTTTCCGAAGCCCATGGAGCTAGGCCGAAGCGCCCCCATAGCCCGTCCGCCCAAGCATCCCCTAAATTACCAGCACCAGAGAGCCCCGAGGTCTCAAGGAAAAATATAGCTCAGCTGGGCGACGACCGGCGCCCGCCGTCCAAAGGGCAAAAACCGCCTCCTCCAAAAGAAAAAAGAAAAAAAAAGGTAAATTACGAAATAAGGTTTTCGCGAGAATTACTCGAGCAGTCGAATATACGGGACTCGAGTACTTGCGCGCAGATTAAGTTTTGGTGCGATAAACCGAAGAGAAAAAACACCAAGGTCCAAGGCTCGTCGCGCCACAACTTAGTTTGCGCGCCAGACTTTAACCATATTACTCGAGGTCCCCAGATCGCTGAGTATCCGCCCCACGTCAGTCCGTAACTCACCGCTCCATTTTGCCGGGGGAGGTAAGGTGAATAACCTTACCTGGAACCCATCCCGTAGGTGATACGGCAACCCCCCTCATTGGCGGAGACCCGACAATGACGGCATCGCCAAGTGACTTACATCCACTCGGATCTGCGAATCACGTGATGAGGCTTTAGAGTTGAGACAACAAAGTATCACATCTGCGATGACAAGTGTTCAATGATCGTTCAAATAGCAGGGCAACTGCAACCTATCTCCCTACCCGGATTTGGTCAGATTTACCTCGCGGCATTGTGTTCAGTCGTTGTACTGTTTTTACGATGCTTTAAGTTATCGATAGACAGAGAGGATCTAGAAACCTAATCTTCTTGGGGATCGGAGCCTAGGTTTTAAACTTTGTGCGCTGTCGAGGGACAAGGCTTAGGAAGAGACGGGTAAACTGATTCAGTTTGCATATTCTCACACGGGCTTTCGAGGGCAGATTTCTAGGCGAGCGCGCCACTCATAATTTAGAATACCCCCCACTTACTAATTCATATAATCTCACTCGGGTCATTAACGTGACAGAGAGCGCCCGCCAAGAAATCTCGGGTCCATACGAGTAGTTTGAATGGGATTGGGAAACCACGGACCGCAAATTACGGTGGGAGATCTCTTATTCAAGATTCAATAAGTCGCAGACTCTTTCATGCCAACTCTATAGGGGGCTTGAAACCTCCAAGGTACAAAGCACCCAAAAATTCGCTAGAAAGTGCCGCCAACTTCCGCCGGCACTACTCCCACTAACACCACTACCGCCACGCTATCGGGCTGCCACCGTCCACACCGCCCCGTAACCGCCCACACCACTAAAAGCCGCTCAGCTCACACCGAAATGTCCGCAGATATAGTAGAAGCCTTGGAACCAAAGGTTTCACGCTTCTCCGTAGCGTTCCATAGAGAATCCCGTTCTCCCCCTTCATCGCCTCCACCATCTCCCTTAGGGTGGCACATCGCGATGGCCTATCGGGTCCGCGCCCAACTAGAACGAAAGTCTCATGAGATCCTCACTCATGCGAATCCCCCCAACCTATCGATGTACATGCGAAGGATGGAGGGAATAATCGAAGAGATGGAGAGCATGAATGCCGCCCTAGACCACGGCACGCTCCCCTATGATGGTGCTCGCCGGTCCTTCCAGCTCTCGATGGAGATGCTTTTTGAGATGAGCGCGGAGCTAGATAGACATCTGCACCGCATCCGATCTTCGGGCCCAGCAATCACCCGGCAGGAGCGCTCCCTATCCAGGAGGCAAGGGGCGATGAGGTCCCATGGAGATGGAATTAGAGGGGAACAGCCGGGCGATCGCTCATCTTTCTGGCAGCGGTTTGCAAGCAGAGTGGAAACCTTGGTGAGTGGGATCTGTGGGAAGCCTCGCAAAAGCAGGGTCTCGACAGAGGGCATTGCAGAAAGTGGTATGGCGAGTGATCCGCAGGTTCCAGGAAACGATATTGACGCACAACCGTGCCCCAGTTATCTCGGTGACCAAAGTGTCTAACAGAATCCAAATAGGGCGGTTTAGTGTCATTACTGGTCCGGTTTCGACATGGAAACGTCAGCAGCTTAGCTGAGAGAGAAACAGTGAGGGCTGAGAGGAAAAACAACCAAGGAGGAAAGGTGCAAAAATCTTGAAAATTACCTGTCTACCACTTTGTCTCCAATATATTCTCCAGTAGAAAAAAGACTGAGGAAAAGAGTGCGGATCGCACGGCAGTACCAGGGCATCGCATGTTAAACACAGTGCCCCTACAAAAGAAAATGATAACAAATTACACCATAACTAGGACCTCCAGTAATATTTTAGTAGGAGAGGTTTAGAGAGGGTCCCCTCCAAGCTTCTACGGGGACAGCCAGCCATATAGACACCCTACAAGAAATAACTCCCTATTGAGTTTTCACTCCCCGATCCAATGAATCAATCATGATACCCCTCATCCACATTATGTATATATATGTAAATGTACAAGCACAAGGCTAGAGCCCACCAGTCTCACCAACGATCCACGAGGGAAGATAAAAGAGTAGACACAAGATAAATAAGTAAACATAAACTACACGTTGTGTACGGCACTGAAAGAATATATAGTATTATAGCAAAGCGCACTAGCCTAACATTACGCCATCTCTGAGAGCTCACAAATCAAAATAACCTCCGATACGTTAGGCTTTAGCATACCAGCGACAAGGCTTTCCCCCGCCAATCATATCCGAGCGCCAGTGAAAATCACGGAGAATTCGAGGCGGACAACACCAACAGAAACAGATTCCTGTCCTAGGCAACAGCGATTCAAAGCACAGCGATTCCAACTTACAGAGAGCATCCAGAGACCAACCGACTTATGATGGAATCCCGGAACCAGATGCATTGCCACCCCCGATTTAAAACATATGGCAGCCGAGGTGTACCATAACCGCGAGCGAGACACGGTATCCCCATAAGCTTCCGGTATTACCGGTATGGCGCTCGCTCGTCATGCTAGCTCCTTAAATCCCTCTACACTGCGGCCGGCAGCATAGGTGTACTCGAGTATGGAGCCCAGTGCAGATCCGGCTGCCGGGTTCTATCTTCCGTCCCCTGCCCCAACCCCGCCGTAACACCCGACCATTGTCCAAGCCTTACGGGACTTGGAGATCCAAAAATTACCGTATCCCGCCTGTTCCCTTCCTGTAGTGTGATCAATGAGCATGCTGTGCACCAGCGGATCACGCACCAAACCGAAGCCTACCCCCCCCTGTTGAGGAAATTCTGAAGGTACAAGCAATGAATACTGTAACTTACCCCCTCAAGGTGTGAATCCTCTTTTCCTCTTCTTTTTGCTTTTTGGAGGTACAGTACTCGTTCCGCATCCTGGTCGGGTGGCTCCAACGAATTATGGCTCGATTAGTTGCTCCCCCGTAGCGCACCCCCAGATTCGAGTACTTGTACTGTACCGTACAGGGTACAAGTGCCAACTCACCTCACAAAACTTCCCGCGTACCGGTATTACAAGTAGTTTTTTTGATAACCCCCCTAAAACCCCTGGGGGTTCGAAGTAGGCAAGAGATTCTTGTATTTGAGGGCCCAAGGCGAATTTTCTTCCTGCTAGCATAAGAGTTTAGCTAGGAGATGTTAACAGGTTTCAGGTCCTGCAGCAGATTTTGTAAATTTACCGCACTTAGGCTTGTGTAATTTAGGTTGCCAAGTGCGATGTCGCTATCAATGGGTTTTTCTCGGTGCTTTTTGGTGTAACAGCGCCTCTTAAATATGACCGCCCATACAGGCGCTGGGAACGCCATGGAAGCCATAATACCCACCGTAGAAGACTTCAGAATATGGAGTCCAAAAGGAGACCTATAAGGTGAGGTTGGCATGCCTTTATCTCCTGAGCCCCCTCTATAACTCTGGCTTCCACCAAATTGTATTCTATAATATACAAACACCTCTAAGAATTCGGTACCATACTTGTACCACAGCCTGCAGCATCCCTGAACGGAAGCGTCAATCGGCAAAAGGCCCAACCCCCCCGGGCAGGATGCAGGAAACTGCATTTTCAGCCAACGGAAGAAAAAAGTCGGAGAGGGGGGCTAGAAACACAGAAGTTGATCGGCTAGAGCCCAAATATCATACTCCAATCAGGATTCCGGGAACCAATGCCTCGTTCCCCAACCTTTTTTACCCCGTCCACCGCATGCGCTCAACTCAGCGACCGGCGAATCATCATCAACGATCCATATCAGAGCCCCACCAGCTATCCGATAACCCGATAAGGCAACCAGGATCGGGTCATTAATACCATAAATGTATCCTAGCTGGGTCAGCGACTGTCTAAGGCGAGCTCACCCAAAACGCTATGTACCACAATCCTCTGCGAATTTAAATGTAGGTACGGGAACTCCAAAGCACACAGTTCGGATTTTAATACATGTATGGCCCCATACCGTAGTTCGAATCCGAGCAAGTGTTTAGCTAGCAAGCTACTACGAATATAGCACCATGCCAAACCTGATCTGTATATCCAGCCCACAAGTACCGCTGCTCGAGTACCGGTACCATATCTGAACGGCCATGTGTCGAACACGGCATCCGACCACAGTGCTATTTACAAAAATGTCAACAACCAACATAGAGCACCAGCACAGCACCCCCCCAACTTCTCAACTTCCCAACGCATCAATGATACCCGAAGAAAATATCACAAAGACCAACAAACCCACAGACTACACTTTCCTCCCCTCCTATACCAAAGTGCTGTTTGAAGGGGAGCATTCTTAACTACTTGTACCGTACGGCGCAGTATAGTACTGCGCCGGCCCTTATAGTTTCTGTAGGTCTAGAATAAATTTGACACTAACTGTACCCAAGCCAATTATCCGCGCTAATTCAGTAGGTTATTAAGCAGGCGATTATTTCCAAATTCGGCAGCTATATGTTCTCATTCCAACGGGGAGTACCGTATAATGCCAAGATATTATTTTTACAAAAAAAATATCAACCCGAACAGGAGCTAAGCTGATTCTGGGCCAGTATTAGATTGGCCCAATTAACAGCTACGAGGCTAACTGCGACATCTCTTGGGGGTAGCAGGTTGAACACGCTTACAGGGAATCTCAAGTGTGGAAGTTGTGGTTGCTCGCCTACTGTACACCGTTTTAGAGTTGTTGATATTCCGGGCTGTTGGGGTGTTGATTCGCGGGGGCGCAGGAGCATAAGGTACCTGGCCATTCACAGAGCATCCGGACACATCAGCCCCAAGGCAGAACCACACAGTCCATTCCTGCGGGGTTCTCCAACGCAATCGAGCAAAGTGAGGCCACAAACAGTGCGGCCGTTTCTGCTAAATATTTTCCGGTCACCCGGCGTATCTAACATCCTGCCGTATCATACTTGTGTCATATGGTGAGGGACCTCTGTAGCCGGAACATGGGGAGACATTCATCTAGGCTTAGTAATAATATGTTAATACGCCAAGGTTGGCCTTAATACAGGTTAACCACATGGCAATTGCTTATTAATTTTTAATGTTAGGAGAATCAACAATAATTAACATACCCCGGACATTCTCTGGCCTCACCAAAATATTTAACCTACTTTTACCACAATATCTCCATGAAAACATAAGATATTTTTATTTTCTCTCTACTAATGTGTAGAGAGTCACCTACTCTATGATCTGATAGAGCCATAATTTTCATGGGAGTGGTTGTTGAAAACCCTTTGGGGATTGAAGTCGGGCAACGGTATATTTACTTGGCAAACTACTCCGGGTATAATACAGAAGTCCCTCACCATATCATACTCGGGGTTTGGTATCTGGCTGGTCATGAGGCAGATTACGACCTGCATACTGTACTAGAGACATGGAGGGCTCCGCATAATGTATTTATACCTCTTGCTCTCTTGTACCACTTACCGTATGCACAACACCCTCCCAGACCCCTACACGAGAGAAACCCCCACACCAGTAAACAGCCATGCCAAGTCTGATTACTAAGTAAACTCTCAGCATTTTACTAATTTTTCGCTACCGCTGGGTGATTCGGAGCCCCAGGGATTCCTCATTCTTGATTACAAAAATGCCCAAACCTGCCCGGAAAACGCAAATCATTTATATTGGTCAAATTGGGACTGAGCGCTAGTCCCGTGCTAGCTCTGCGTTGAATAAAGTCGCACCTCGCTATCTCGGACTTGGTGGTGCTGAATATATTTTATTAATCGGACGACCAAAATCCGCAGAATCTGTCCGGTATAACGAGCAGTCCGGATAATGGGTCTGGTTTTGCAGGAAAGAATTTTTGAATTCACAGTGCCCCATACGGGACAGCGAGGTATCCATACTATCGAGATCCGGGGCAGCGGGGCCCGGCCGTACAAGCAAGTTTAGCCAGGTCCAAAAATCCCTAGTAAATCCGAAGGCCCAGCCCAGACCATCGCAGCGACCGCACAGTAAACCGTTTTCTCAAAAACCCCTCGCAGGCGTCGCCTCGTCGTCTACGCCGAATCTCGCGCACTTCTAGCCTCGCGGTAAGCAAGACTATCCCCCGAGTAGTTCGAATATCACATAACTCACCCGCATCGGATGAATATGCTCACCCATCGAAGGCTGGCCTACTCGTAGCCAATCAACGAATTTGAGCTTCACCAAAAGTGAAGATAACCCACCGGTGCCACCCCCCGGAACTGGGGGAGTGGGAAGGGGCCCGTACCTGAAAATTGTGGATCGTATTATTCAACCCAATTGCGTTCATTATTCGCCGGGTATGGGGGAGCGTCGGGTGCACCGGGTAGCTCGGAGATACGGGTACGGAGTTGAGCTATCATTCCGACAATTAGTTACCTGACAAAAGTCTTAGTGATAACAAATCCTATTCGACACACAGTCCGTGCTGTATCCGCCCCACATTGGAATCGTTCTCCCCTCTTCATCAGGTGAATAGGAGAACATCGGACGAAAAATACTACACAATTCCATTATAGATCCAAAATTAAATAAAAATAGTGGTGTCGGAGAAACAACTTGGCCAGATCCCTCTCACTCTCTTTCTAATATACCTGATGTGCCAGCCTCTGACATTGATCATTACAGTAACCCCAGAAGGCATTGAGCAACATAGTTTCTTAAAGCAGCTGCCTAGGATAGTGGCTCAAGATCAACTTACTAGCCAACGAGCTAGGAGTTCCCACGGTAGCCCCAGCCACATGCTTGAAATGGAAGCTGCGAACAGTTGACTATTCGAATGACTACCAACACCGATATTGTTTAGGTACATAAAAAGAAGGCGGGTATCTTCTCTCCGTTTCTTTTTTCCGTGTTATTTTGCGTTGTGTGGTTTTTTCACCCATGATATTATGAGGTGGATTCTGCTCGTATATTGCGAGCATTGAATTGTGTTACAGTGCCGGTATCATACTCGAATCAATGCAAGCACTATTTATGGAGTCTACGGTCACGTGACTGCGAGTACCAGAAAGGACGGCGCACTGGCGGCACAGTACTGGTATTGATAGTCAGCAACGACTCAGCCTCACCAATAATTTCTTATGAACGCCACAAGTGTTCTGCTTTGGAGCGACCAAGCATACCGGTATGGTGCCGCCACCCTAGAACTAACCCTGACGTGAAGGGTACTGTACATTTGAGAAGCGAGAAGGCTTGTTTTAGCGGAGGAAAAGGTGTTAGGCGACCTGCGGGCAGGACGTATGTGGGAGGGTGTTTGATATGGTTTTGTTTTGTTTTGTTTTGTTTTTGTTTGTTTTTGAGTGTTTGTTTGTTTTGGGATTGGGTTGACTCGGCTTATGTCAGGATTGCAATGCCGTAGGATAGGTAGCCTACAGTAGTTGGAATGCTTCCTGGTAGGTGTCATACCGAATTAAACCTCACGCCAGATCAAAACGTTAGTCCTAATGTAGTATATGCTATACCTAATTAGGGCATTTCTCAGCTAATTGTTCGCTTTCCTCATAATACAAGTCTCAGCATCCTTCCCTCCATACAAACTTTCAAGGACTCTACAGCTCTAACTCGAAGACTAAAAAAGAAAATCCCCCCATAAATATGCCCCTTAGATGATTTAGGATAGTTATATAGAAGGAATAAGTAAAATGGTGGCATGCAATGTTGTCGTTCATTGAAAAGTTGGGAAAATTTGGTTGTCATGAGGGTTGATTCTAAGGTGCCAGCACCCTACCCTAAAGTTGAGCTCTGTTGTTACGTAAGCCACGAGGTTAACCTCCCCGACCGACCCCAACCGCCAACCGAGTTGGCAGAGCCCTATATGTATTGACAGCACATCAAGCCAGAACGGTATTATTATTTTTGCTCAATCATCCTTTACAGGTATGAATGCAGAAGCATACTATGATACCAAGGGAACCATTGGTACTGAGAAGGCTTTGTCTTTCTCAGGGTGCGAGTGCGTATACCGGGAAGCGTTCCTTTAACCTCACTCCTAGTAAGACCAAAAACGGACAAACGGGGACGATAAAACCTAAAATAACTGAGAAAGCAACCCTGACAGCGAAGCCCATCACTTCTCAATAGAGCCTTACTTTGAGAGCCAATCCTTGAGTAATTAGGACACCGCAAACCGAATATATCACTCCAACCCTCAATAAATTCTCTTGCATCCTTGATATCTGAGGGTTAGCAGCGCTCTGGGGGTTCCCGGGCTGCCATTCTCATCAGGAATTCCGTACATCGCGAGTGGGTAGTCGCCGGTCCCTATATCACGCAAAGCGCAGGTAAGCAGGGGGCAGGCGCCGGCTTCCAAGAGCATTACCCTAGTAACAACTTGGCTTAATTCTTCACCATCTTATTGAGCGTAGTGAAGCTCCAACACCAATACTCACACAGTGCTCACTCCAGCTCCCTTTCACTTCAGGGCAAGGTTGAGCACAGCGAAGCCCATGCACTGTACAGTGCCAGGGTTGGGTGTGAGTGAGGCGAAGAGGGTACGATTGGCTCGTTGGCCACTTTCGCCACTCGGAAAGCAGCATCGTACGTATGTCGTGGAGCCATCACGGCAGGAGGAGTAGAGAATTTGCCTGACTTTTCCCACATTCAAAAAAAGGCACCAAGATTAGTCCTCCGTCTGATCATACATACCAAATTATGGCCAGGAAAAATTGCAAACTCCATTTTGTCCTATGCACATAGGTGGCCGAGTACTCACCCGTAGCCCCCGTTTCAGCCTCGGAAAGCCCCGATGGAAGGCCCAATACCCAGAACGATAAACGATCCGGACGTCCGCAACAAGTCGACATGGCTCCCAAAAGTGGGACGGCATCCGGGAGAGGGGGATATTCCCATTTATGAACATTGGCTATAGCACCGATAATATGCCTACTAATACGTTACAATTAGATACCAAGCTACCAAGTTGGCGAACAATTAACTACCAATTCTGGGTACAGTACAAGTGTATAAGAGTAAAATACATCGGGGAAAAAATGGCAATATAGGGAGAATATTTCCTTTAAAAATATAACTAGGGACTACAAGATAACTTAGTCATATGGAACACAGTGAGGGCCCCGACTTGACCACAGTTAGGTCCCCTGCTTTTTCAAACTCCAGACACATAGTAGTAGGGGGACAACTGATAGGAGGGATACATACGACGAACAGCCTTTACCAGAGTTGGTGTTTGCCACCAGGTTTTTCGTGCATCGTTCCCAGTCCCCCCCCTGTTCGCTGTTCCCCACCTACGATGTAAACATATCTACAGTTATCAGATATACAGCAGAACTCGAGCAGAAGTATGCTTTGATAAGTCAACCCATTCGAACGAAAGGCGGTACTGGACAAAGGAATATCACAAAGTCACGTTTTTCGCCAGGGATTAACCCCCACCTGACTAAGTAAAATCGCAATTCCCACAAATTACGAGTACAAGGCGGACCCACCATGATCAGTCAAAAAAAGATTTTGAACACTATCAGCCTTCTCAGTGGTACCGTAAATTACTACGGTACTTGTAGTAGATCTCGCTTACCACAATCGCTTAAGCCATCTCTGCTCGAATAATACCGGTACCGTAGTCCCCTGATCGCGCACGATCTCGGTATCACCAAAACTAAACCTATGACAACAACAAAAATCGCCAGGGATACGCTATCCTTCTCCAGTAAAAATTTACCTATCGCCGCTCAGCTGATGGCGGCTTCTCGTACTCAAACCATGACCATTCCTCCACTCTTGCCCCGCTCCGCAGGTTGCGGAACCAATTACCAAAACTGAACAACCAAAGCCCACCGCTCACCGATATACAGTACCTAGAGAGGAGGGGGGTGAGAGAGAGCGGTGGGGAATCCGACTAGGCGTCTAGAAGCACACATCGCCGCTAGAATACCGGTACTGTGCTCAAGTACTCTAGCATGCTAATCCCAAGCTGCAAGATACTGCCGTCAGTATGCAGTCGATTTATGCTCTGCGCACAAGCCCCCCGGATATAAGGGTATGAATATGGTAGAGAAACCACCACACCGCAGAGCTGGAGAGCGGGGTTGCATCTGTCCACTCGAGAACTTGATCTCCTGTGGGCGACGCGATGAGGTAGGTTTTTCTCGGGCCTTGCCTTACGACAAGCTGGACACTAATCAGTCTGTTTTTACTGCCTTCTTCTTCTGCCCTATCAATCCAAGTGAGCGCTCGAGTTGGATGGTACGTCTTTGGCAAAGTGCGGCTCTTCGTGCAGTTTATCATAACGTTTCTGGGTAACACTGCCCCGGCTATTGTCTGGGACTGCACCTCGCTTCCTGTCCTTTCTTCAGCTGCATCCCTGCTTACCCGCACCTGTAATATCCGATGTGTCGATATCGCACACTGATTTATTCAAACCCCATTTTCCCACAAGTGAATCAGCCATCGACCAATTATTGCACTGTACAACACCAAAACAGTGACCCCACATCCCGCGGGTAATGTGTGGATAAAGCATTTTTGTCTACCGTACGGTATCAGCCGCAAATGTGTGAAACAAAGAAAACAAAGCCGATGTGTCTGGTGATGAGGTTCAATACAAGTACTTGTATCACACGGCAAGCTACGGTGCTCTGTAGATTAATAAATAAACTTCAGGAAAATTCAACCCCACCCAACGCGAAGCTAGAGACGACCAGCAGCCAGTAGGGTAACTGCGGTAGCCAAAAAATGTGCATGATAAAGGAGTGGCCCATTAGGACTTCGACCAGCCCCGCTCATACGCTTGCCTTAGCTCCGCCCTTTGCTTGCTTTTGCTTATACAGGATGAGTCGTTATTTTCAGTCCAGCGATAACCTCTAGTGTTGATATCTCTCAAATTTCGCCGGAAAAGACCTTAATTCGATCATATCTAGTGATATACCGGTAATTCGATTCCCAAATCGAAGCAAAGGTAAAGCGCTAGAAGGACAAATCACAGGCAACCCGCCCCAGCGGGTGATAATATCTAGGAGAAGAGCGAAAGATGGGGGTTCAACCCAATCCTTCCAATTAAGCCGCCCGCCGCAAACCTGCCCAAAGGTGTTCCATTGACTGAAGCCCTATTTTACTTGATGGTGGGAGAGGAAATCATATCGGCCCAAGGCATTCTTCTTTTGTTGAAGTGCGTAAAAGCCCAGCCGACCACCGGTACTCGGACACGCCAGATTGAGGCCCACTTTCGAGATTTATGCCCTGTAGGTACCTCCTGTCGACGGAAATCGCCTCTAGCACAACCCCGGCCGATAAGAATAGTAGCGGCAGCCCGAGTAGAGGAACCTCTACTCGGGTAATATTCCGTGTATAACTTATGCGGAATAGTCATAAGAATAAAGAAAAAGTCTTCCTACTTGCTTCAAGGCCCGGGTGGATGCCTCGGGATGTCATGGGGCGTTCAAAATAGGCTTTTTGTCGTAGCAGCACTGCTCACAAATCTAGAGTCATAACATCGTGCGAAAATAATCCACCCTAAAGAACAAAAGCTACTGCAGACTCTTGGTGCCTTAAATCGCCTACCGGTATCGAGGGGGGCAGGCCGCTGTGGAAAGGTCCTGCAGCTTAGGATCTAGAAGTAGGCACCTGTGACTCATGCGTGCTCCCGTTCCTGGACGCCGGGAGGTGTTCGAGTAACCTCACCGTATACAGAGTCTTTATGACTGAATCTCATGACATGATAACGCCCAATCGTGAAACAATAGTATTATATCCTTAGCTTAATACGGTATTCATTATAATCGCTGCATACCTATAACCTCTAAAGCAGTCCCATTTCCGCAACATAATCGTTGACGGCTTGCCGGTGTAATGTTAATGTAATAACCTGGCTACACCGAAACAACAATACCCCGATATACCCAGCTCAAAAACTCTCCGAGTGAGTAAATCCACCACGTCATATTATACCAGAGGCTGGCCCCTAGAAGCCCTAAAAGACTCTTCTTGTGTGTGTGGCATTTTCGACTGCTTTGGGAGAGGTTCTGAGATCCTACCGTAAGGGAAATTTCGCACAGGCATGGCCCGGTGGTACATTATGTTGCCTCAAAAGAGCGCTTTTAGATATCGCCATAATACCGTACCATATGGTAGGCATACAGAATCTGTTAAGCCAATATCCATCTCGCGTGGGACGTACTTCGGAGCCAATTTAATTTGTATGACTCCTTAACAGTAGAGGGACTATCGTATTGGCTTGGTAGGCTAAGTGTACCTCAAGATCTCCTGACATCAAAAAACCCATGGCACAGGACTGGAATTAGCTAGCCGTAGCTGAGGCCCTTCCACCACCGCCTTTGCCCCAAGCATATGGAGAGGGTTACCGAAAGGGCTTTCCCGGAACAGTGCATTGTCTGAAGCAAGGCACCGCAGATCCCCCGCTCAAAGGGTGGTTCAACCCCTGGTGGGAGCTTCCTCAAAGTAAGTTTTCAAAGCCTGGCGGGTGTAATAGGCGAACTGCACTAGCTTTAATGCGCACTCCAGCCGCCAACTGTCCAAAGTCCGCTCCGATAACCCACACACCCGGCGATCCCAACGTAGAACTGCCAACGGTTTTACCAGGATTCCTACGTGTCGTAAGTTACCCAGCTCAGTATGAGATTAGAAGACCAAATTCGAACGCCTAACTCCCTGATTTAGACCCACCAGTGGCCACCCTAACCTTAACCAATAGAGGAAGCACAGACGGACACAATCAGATACCCAATCTAAACTTGGCCCTCTAAAGGGCATGACCCCAACACCAGTCAGCTCTTTCACAGCTCCTAGATAGAAGACAAAAGTGAGGCGATTGGCGAAACAAACTTCCCCCATCTCCAACCTCCAGCAAGCAACTTTGATGACCCTCAAATTGTATGGCAAAGGAACCAAAGTTTCAAATAAAGCCCTCCGCATACCAACTACCAACCACGGGCAGTATGTATACCCTTCACCACTATGGTTAGAATAGCCCCGTCTTTGTGGGCGGTGGCCCGGGGTGCCCAATCGGCCAGTCGCGGCAAGTTAGTGCCAATAAACCCAGCGCCGGGCATTCCCCGAGCTCACTCAAAGACCTCTTCTCAAGGCTGTTGATTTCCTGAGAAATATCACGACTAAGCGCCGTGAGGTTGATAAGCGCTGACGGAGTCGCCCAATTGAGTACAGAGTATACAGTAGTACAGCATCCCAATTCGAAAACGCAGTGATTATGGCAAAACTTCAGGCGCGTATCCATGTCGGATTGGAGTCGCTGTAAAAAAAAAAATAAACCGGCGATTTCAATCCGGCGACATGAGCACTGTACGGTACTTGTCACAGCAACAAGGACTGTTCACTGTGCTCCAACACATCCATAACAGAAATGTATGGCAGATTATCTGTGTTCATCGGTGGGCCCATACAAAATTCAACGCCCAATCGCATGTTCGGATGCATGTTACCTATCTTGGGTTGTGAGACAGTACATACGCGGGGTAGGCGTGAAGTATTGGGACAAGTATGGCCAGTCGTACAGAGACGGGGGGCTTGATGTCTGGGCAAATTACTCAAATTAGTATCTTCAATCCCACTCTAAGTGATTATCGCAGACATTGAACCCCCCTGTTCGTCCCAATACTTCATCCCACCCCTAGTGCTCGAGTATCGGCACTTGAGTAACCCGAGTATCATACCGGCTTAGTGTTCTTTGGTGACTGAAGCGAATGCAGAAAGAGCACCTAACCCTAGCCGGGCAACCAAATTTTCTTGTAGCCAATCAAATTCCCAAACAGCTGCGCTGCTTTTCCAGAAATCGGAATATCATAATCGGGCATCGGACTAAGACCTACAAAATCCCCCATTCCGATTAAGGGGGGGGAGAGTGCGAAATAAAAAACGGCCTTCAGCTCCCCGTGCCCCAGCCTCCAGCTTACTCGTACTGTAAGGGAATTCACCCAGCTGATACCGGTATCACAGCCAATCGCTCACGTTCAGCTCTGACAGTCGATCGTTCGCTACACAACTCAGGGTACAAAAAATCCGGTGCACTACAAAATCCAGTAAGTATCATACTCTAAACCAAGAAAATCGTGCGAATGTAACTTACACTGACCCGTGCGCTCATAAGACCCCGAACCTTGGTCCCCCTGCCGTTTGCTCTACTGCCTATAATCTCCTCAAAAGGATTTCAGCTTCCATGAGCAAGTGTATATCATATATATTCGCTTTGACGGCTGTGACTGCTAGTTGGACAATCAATAAATGAATACCGTATCCGGCAGCCATCATAGATTGCTTCCCCTAGATAAGGAGTCATCAATTATCGTGGATCCATGTGGCTTCACTCGATGGGAGCCAATCGGTGCTCGTTTGGTGGTTTTCTCCATGGTAAACGGACCAAAATTTGGGGTAACTCAGCCCTATTAATTAGATCGTCTCGCTAGAAGACGAGCTGGAATGAGATTTCGTGGAGTCGCGGCCTGAAAGTAATGTTCTGGGGGCTAGGGGGGCAGGAGTCAGCATTCAGTGACCGATTGCTCCGGTTTTGCTCAGCGTCCCCGATCTGTGGAAATCGTGGGATCCCTCAAAGATTCTCGCTTAGCATCTACGAGTATTATACTCAGGGGTGGTCGTTACAAGTAGTGATGGGGTAGACAGGGGTTCGAAGTCCCCGCGCTCATTACTATCAGAGGTAAAATATGATTTAATTTGGCAGGTATAATACTAGAAAGGGTAAAAAGCTTTGACTTCTTGGGCACCTAGCTACCTCATCACTAGCGCCCCCCCCGAGTAAACTTAGCTCCGTCATAATCCTTGAATAAGTGATCATGTTATAATCCATCGCTTGACCACCCATCCCTATTCCTCCCTACCGTATTACGGTACGGTACTCGTGCTACAGTGCCGGTGCCTTCCCCAGGTCTTACTATAACGATACGGGAGCAGCCCTCCAGAGATCCGAATAGCATCATCCGTCGTGTTAGCATCAGCCTCAAGGGTTCGGTTGCCTGGTGGAGCCTGGCTTCCCCGAGTCTTGCGGGGGCTGATGTCGCACAAGCACGAGTCCAGAGTAGTCTCTCGGGGATTTCCATCAGCCACTGTTGCTTGGGTACTCGAGTACTTGTACTTGTACTAGTACAGCACTCGTAAGGCAGTTCCCTCTCCACGTGCTCGGTAGTGGGGATGAGCTGCTCGGGTGCAGTACTCGTATGAGTGAAGTGCCGGCCCTACTCCGAACCCCGCAGCTTGCGAAGAAGATCTAGACCACACAATGTCTTATCTAAAACAGCAAGTGCAGAGCTATGCGAACAGATAATGACCATATGATCTCCTCCTCCTCATAAACCTAATCATTCTGCCTACTTGTAGACTGTAAGTCACATTGTTCAACAGGAAATATTTCTAAATAAAAACAAAACACGTAACTTCGCTCAAGGTATCTCTAGTCGCTAGGCATCGCCAATGTGTAGCGATATCCGGGTTCAAACATACCGCACTGCGGATCCTAGGGAACGGGAATCTAGCCCTTAGCATACAGGCGGCTATCGACGGTGTTTGAGAAAAAAAAAGGTATCAAACGGTGTGTATCTGCAGATCCCTTTGGTTTCGCTTTTGGCCTCGGATCACACGGTATATAGTTTGCGCACCTCACCGATTCCAGAGGAGTGCTGGCGGAGTTGCCCAAACTTCGAATCCAGAGGCACTCATTACGGGTGACATCTGAGTCTCTAGCGATGACGAAGATAATGGGTCACTTGCGGTCGATCACCAGGCGGGGTACACCCGAGCACATACCGAGATTCGTAATGCGGTTCTACAAGTAGACCATACCCCTGTGTTTATTGTAGTCCCAGAAACGCAGTTAGAATTACTATTTATAGGCTGACCGGGGTAGTACTATCTATCCGGGTACTCCCCCCAGAATAGCTACATTACAGTAGTTGGCGAGTCAAAAAAACACAAGCTATTTGACAATCCATGGTCTCTCACGTTTACCCCCCCGAATAAGTTCATACAGTACACCCTAAGCACGCTGAGGCGCAAGACTAACACGCCTTGGTACCGGTGCCTAGCTAAGCTGACAGACGGGACTCGATGTTTTGTCGATAAGAGACTTCTAAGAAGATGCCCGTACCTTTGCGGCACATGATAGTAACAGAATGTGTGCAGGCAGTCCAACCGCTTATTGCGTGGGCGATAGGGTATCTTCTTGTTTAAAGAGGGAGATGCCATTGATGTCAGGACGAGTGCGATATGGCGAGGCGCGCTGATTGTTCTTGTACCAATCACCTTCGTTGTGGGAACGCGGTGTCCGATGCTATTGCATTGTAGTTGGAAATCCCTGCGAGCCTTATTGAGGTAACTTTAACGCCGTGCATATAGAATTCAAACCCCAAATCCAGGACTACGGGAGATAGGCAACATGGTGATATTAGATGCTTGACGCTTCCAACAACCATTGCACTGTACTACTCCATTTACTCCTTCATTTCGCATTTAGAGAAGCAAAAGGACCTCTAGTACTAGTGGTACGGATTCCCTATACCTCTGTCATGGTACAACCCTAGGCTCTGATTTCCTAGGAAAACAATCAACCCCCCGGCCACAACACTACAAGAACAATATTATTATTCTTTGACATGATTCACTCTTGCCCTACCCTAAATCCCGGATCGCTCACCAAACAGTCACGCTTAGCAATGATGAACAACGGGTTTTCTCTCCACCTCAGGCTCCTGAGCCAAACTGGAAAAGGCGATCTGCACAAATGCCATAAGGGTGTCTCTACTCTGTCAATCATAGTCATAATGCCCAGATGATTTATACTGAGCACCGCTCACGCTCATCTCGGGCGGATATCAGGCTTTCGCCTATAATCCGTTCACCCACTTCATGATAGCCTTAGGCCGTTCGGCAACGAGGGAAATTCCGAGAGATGGATATCACATTGTAAATCTGGCTAGAGATTGTTGGCTTAACACACAACCAACAAATACTAAACATCTCCTATTCCTATGGGTGTGGCCATTTAGGGGTAAGGGTTTCTCCAGAGAATAGATAGCGATGAGCAAGGAGAGATATGCGATTCAATGGGCCTTCACCTGTCTCCAGGAAATGGTCATCTGGGGGTTTCCAGACGGGACATATGTGAAGAAAGGCTGCAAGGCTCAAATCAGGCATCTACAATATAGTCGTAGCATCCGAGATTCTATCTAACATATTGGAACCTTGCGATGATCGCAATTGGACAGCCTGTCGCTATTGCCGAGCATGGACCCCTCTGGACAAATTCTACTGCGATAGCCTGGAATAAACTACTCTCCCAGCGCCCCCCACCAATGTTGCGGGATAGCAAGTGCCCGGGTGATTGAACGGGAGCTTCGGGCACCTGGAGCCTTTTACGACCGGTTAAAGTTCTAATATACTTGGTTGAGGCCTTGGTCTGTGCCAGGGCGTGTATGATTCTTCGTCGAATCTAATCTACTCGAGCTAGTACAGTACTCGAGTACATAGGCGCTTCAATAACTACAAGTACATGAGTGAACGAACCTCTCCTATTTGATAGCATTTACTACTCGAGTAAAGACCGTGATTGGCGCCGAACCGTAGACTACTCCACCCTGCAGCCACCCCAACATGGTCCTACACTACAAGAGAGCAAGGCCCTGTAGCCCTATTTTTTTTTTCTTTTTCCCTCCTTCTCAGGGCGAGGATCACGCAGCCTTTCCCAGAAAATGCTCAGTCCGGCAGGTCACAGATGCGAGTAAAACATGGAGGGTGTAACCTACGGGGTGTCATTACAAGCCCGAAGTCCACCGCAACTGTGTTAGTACTTGCGCCGCTCGTGCAAGGCAAGTTAATAAAGGCCCCTCCCCGCAGGAGTTGAGCGAAGAGCAAGAACAGATTCCCCCATAAACCTATGCTAGACCATCTCTGCCATTCTTCTTTCGGTGACTCTATTTTATATCTCTCCTCCAACGAGTGTTGGTCCTCTCAGTTCTCTCCCCAAAATTCCTGAACTTTCACAACTCCTGAAATTCCCCGCGACCTCAACCTTTATCCACTCGTACTGTGCTTGAGCGAAAAATAATTAGAGGTCATCAAAACAAAGAACAATCTTTCCATACTAGTTCAGTCTTGTCTCAATCTTTTCTTTTCTTTTTTTATTTTCTTTCTATGTTTTTCACTCTCTTTCATTTACTGACGTCAGCCCCTCCGTTTTCTCGTTTTCCTTGAAGAAGCACAGAAGCATCACTAGCTCTCGCGGATTCACCCCAATCCAAGCGGTTATCCACTGGATCCCTCCCCCCATTGGAACCATAGTCTGGTCCAGCCAGATATCCGGCCAAAAGCCAAAATTGGATTCCCAAGCCGGACCCAATCGAACCGTGAGACCTTTCCATTTAAAACCTACCCAAGAAAATGCCAGCAGGGAAAAGGAGAATCCGCGAGGAACCCGAGGAACTGAATCCCAGGGCCAGGAAATCTCCCAGGACCAGGAGATCCACGGCTGCGGCGGCCAGGGCAGCGGAAAGGACAACTCTAAAAACCCCGCCGGAGACTCCAAGGGCTACCCCCCCTCCCGATACCCAGCACCAACAGCAACAGCCGCCAAACACCCAACCACAGCAACACCAAGCGCCACCGTCAAGCACGGCATCAAACAACACCAGATGCTCGGACAGGATCAATTCCTCCTATACGGCGTCCATCCCGCCACCCTCCAACCCGACTATCAAAATGGAGGAGACAACGGAAGCGGATGGGACCTGCGCACGGAACGGCGCACAAAACGACGACCGCCAGCCCACAGTGAACTGGGATTGTGTGTCCTATGTGGTCTCGGATCAAAAGGTCCACACTTCCTACGAGAAGCCCGAAATGGCGCCCGCAGTGGTGGACGCGCAGACTGGAAAAACTACGACCCGTGTGGCATCCTATGGAAAGATGGTGACGAAGACCGTTACCATGACCGTAACCACCACCATCGCCACCACCGAGATACTGCGCCCGGGCGAGAAGGGATACCAGGAATCTCTGGAGCGGCAGAAGCGCCAGCAGAACCAGACGCCCGCGGAGAGGGAGAGGCAGCAGCGGGAATACCACCAGAGCCGCCAGTGGGCCAGCGGGGACCGAACCCTCCACGAGAATTTCCACTGCAAGCACCACCGGTCGGCACAGCCTGCACGCGCAAATGTGTAAATATATCTCTAATTTTTGCGTTTTCTCCCTCTTGTTCTATGTCTTGTTCTATCTGTTGTTTTGGGGCGTATTCTTCTACATTCTCTCATTCTTCGCGCTCACGGCCGCTTGGGCTTAGAGGCGACTTGGGCTTTAGTAAGAGCGATATCAGGCGGTGCAGGCGGCGGAGCAGGGGAGAGGCTATCCGCAAAGTATCTAAAATGGACCGGTACCCCACCCGGCCCGTTTGGAATGCTCCACAATTGAATCCGGATTATCTCCCCAGGGCAGGATTGGACATCAGCCGGACCGCTGTATTCGATCATCCGCGCTCGAATCCTTTTGGGAGGCCCAAATGGAGGACCACCACTCGCGCCTGTGCCAGGAGGAGGAGGATTCCATCTCGCCAGGACGAGGGGGCTGCTCTACCACCAGCGCTACCACCACCAGGATCTCCGGATAGCGAGGTTTTGCTTTGGACTATTCTTGTCATGAATATTTCCCTTATTACTGTTTCTACTCTCACTCAATTTTTCCTTTCTTTTGTTGCTTCTCATTTGGGGGGATGGAAAGGAGTTCGGTTTGGTGTTGCGGTGCTTAATGGGGTGGAGGATGCGGGCGTGATTACTCAATGGAAATTTGTTTTTTCTTTCAATATTGAAACATGGCAATCGCTCGGATCGTACTGTTTGTTTGTTACACGCGGAGCGAATTACAAAGGGATCCGGATCAGGAGTCGGGAAAAAAAAAAAGGGAGGGCGAAATATTTGGCCGTCCATCACACACAGTCTGTTGCATTTCTGTACTTGTACACATTTGAGGCTGACGAACCCGTGCTCATGCATGGAAAGTAAAAAGTGTCTGCCTCTGGGCAACAGTTAGAGCTACCCTTGGTCGTTGGTAGGATTTGCATGCTGAGGGGGGGACGCCTGGATAAAATATAGCAAAGAAGTAAGGAGAAGAGAGAGAAAAAAAGAAACGGAAGCATATAAATCCAGCGGATAGAAAAAGAAAGAAATAAGGAAAAAGCATTATTCGCGAACCCGTCCGATATTATGTGGATTCTGAACGCGTGCATGCCAGCCTTCAACTATGCGAACCCCTCCAAGAACGCCATTTTGTGTAATATTTGTGTAACTATGTAAGCTTAATTTTCTTTTCATCCGCCTCGTCTTGTTCCAGGGAGATCGAGAGGCAAAAGTATCGTAAGTTACTGTTCAAGCACTTGTGACAGGCAAGAAGAAACACTCGAAAATACTACTCGTAGTATAGGGGGGGAGGGGGTATGTTTCGCAGAGCGCCCAGATATCATAATATTATACCGGTATATTTCTTCAACCGCTGTCTAGGGTACAAGTGCCGGTACGATACAAGTACAAGTATGATAAAATAGTTCTCACTCACCGGAACGAGCACCACCTCACAGCATCCCAGCCAGGAACACAGGGTGAAACGAAAAGAGTTGAAAAGGCGGAAAAGAAAAAAAGAAATATGCTCCGGCCTTTCTCGTTTACCATTGCAGTACTATTGCTCCCCACTTTTCGGCGAGTTCCCAACCTCCGAAGCGCGAAATCCGGCCCCTTGCCTCCTGCATAACCCGCCTGCGGGCCGGTAAGGAGCCTGAGAATGTGAACCCCGAGGGAAGCTCGTGAAGCCGAACGGAACCGGAGCGGAGGCATCCGAGATCTCTCCAGCGTTTTCCACGGCTGCCGTATGACCTTATGAAATACGATGCTGCAATGATTAGGTAATATCATACTATACTGTGAACTCGATTCCGAAGGTGATGAAGCGGCCTGTAACAATTTGGACCATCCCGTGGCCCTCCTCCTACCTACCGGTACTTCAATCTTGGTGCGCCTTCCCCTTGCAACCTGTTGCATTGAAAGGATGTGAGGATTTTGTATATTGTACTCGTACTCGTACGTCGGCGACATTCATATGTTTCGCCTCAAAGATGAAGGGTGGATAACAGTTGGGGCGCGTTTCACCGAACTTTCAAGTGTGGTCTGTTTCGTAATCAAAGTGGTTTCTTGATTAGAGAGGCCTTCAGCCCCAGAGTTGAAAAAACGCGTATGCAAGGTTTACGAGTCGAAAGACTTTGTGTGAAACGCCTCTTTTGCATATTGTCCAAGCTAGAAGACCCCACTAGAAGCCTAGTATTCAATGAGTAATGACGGCCATTGAAGACAGCCTTATTCTACAATATCGATACTGAATTTGGTCTTTTTTTTAGCTTAGTCAGCGAAGAAGTTTTACACTGGTAGCGAAAGAGTGTCATATGTGGAGGTGATGACCCATCGTGGTACACGGCACCACAAGTCAGGGAAAGACGCAGCCAGATCATTTCACTTGCGTCATGACTAAATTTATCGGCCGCACTCGCACTATGACAGAGAATCGATACAGATAACCGCTTGGTGCAAAAACTGGTCTTTCTACTCGAGTAGGGCAAGTATGTTAGGATGGTGGAGTCGTCTCCGAATACTTGCAAGGCCTTCAGCATATTCCTTTTGTCTTGACTCAACTGAGGGTCGAGTTCGCCGCGCTCGAAGATAATATCGCGTGGCCGAGAAGGGAAACTGCAACGTCCAAGGGCATCTAACTTCCATCCTAGCTCCTGCTGTGCAAATCCGTCACAAACGAAAAGGTGGCGAACGTCTATCAAACATCGGGAAGTGGGGAAATAGTACGAGCACTTGTGCCGCCACCCAGCTGGTCGGATATTGGTACCATGAAAACCATGTGTTAGAACGTTTGAGTTGCCTCTCCTAGTAAGGTCTGGTGTTTTTTCCCTCTTTTATTTGTCTCGGAAAGCAGGTTTCCTGGAGTGTTTTTCGCCCCTTCTCGAGGAGGAAATTTTGGACTCATCGCACATGTTCCTTGTATTCAAGTTCTTATGGCCGAGTTGAAACTGGACAGGGAAGGCGGAAATTGCCATACCCGGGTGCGCCAGTAGCATGCGTCTGCTCTTTCATATGAATAATGAATGGTCAACCAAATTTTCTTTGCAAAGGTGGGGAGGATTCTTGATGGAAAGCCTTTCCACATGTTGACAACGCCACGTTTCCCTCCCAGTTTACTTTTTGGAAGGCGACCCAACTAGGAAATTCTCAACCATCCTAAAAGAAAACACTAGGATCAGGAAATCATGGGGCGAATGGGAAGGTTGAATTCGGGTTTTGAAAGAATTGTACCATACCCGACACTGGTGGCAGGGTGTGGAGCGGACGCGTAGTGAGTGGCTGGTGGAACGATAGGTTCTGGACACCCAACGCTTTACGAGTGCGATATGGCACTGTACTCGAGGAGAGAATCATATGGCTTTCTGGCCCGCCGGCTGTGCGAGGTTGAAACTTGGCTTCAACCGCAGGAGGGTTGCAGAGGCGCATTGCAGATCAACAAAACTTTGTCTAGACCCCTTCATAGTTTGGTGTCTTTAGGGTGGGTATCCAGGTTTCTGGTCTGCTGTTCTCCGTAAGGCGGAAGTCTGTCCCTTCGAATTCGGTGCGAAGATAGTTTCCCTCGTCACTCGAGACGGGTAGAGACGGCCCCGCGCAGCGCTGCACCCTGCCGTAAAGTACCATAGGACGGGAGCAAGCAAACACGAATCGATAGAAATCCACGTTATTGGGCCCGTGTGCAAACCAATGAGTTCATTGCTGGCGGCGGCGAATTTTGATTTGACTTTCCAGTATCCGTGCATTATGAGGGTGAAGGCAGCGAGGCTACTCGATGTGAGGCGCTTGGTTGTTTCTAGGCGTTCCCTCATTTTTTTCGGTTTAGAGACAAAACAATCCGGAACTGAGGACGGATTTGGTCGATGTTGATGTTCGCACGGAGAAACATATCCACGCGGTGGGGGGAATCCAAGGTCCCATCCACAGTACGGTACTTTTTGCATAATCTAGTTCCCAGCCAATCGGTTGAGTTATGAGTGATGCTTTTGACCCTAAATAGATGCCTGGGTTCTGAATCATGTGGCAGGGAAGAGAGAAAAGATGCACTAGTCTCTTTATCTGTCTTGCAAATACGGAGCTGCTGGGTTTCTCCGGGATATTCCTTGTCGGGGAGGATACAAGTAGATATGTGGGAATTACGATTCACTACGGTAGGTTGTGTTTGGAGGTGCTAAATCGTGGGGCAACCCCCACCAATTACGCACCCAGAATCACCAGCCTTTTGTCGAGGGGTTTACGGTACTCAAAAGGGCGCTATCACAATAGAGGAAAAGGGTTGATGCCTACTCGAGTACACGTGAACCCGCGGTGAGGTTACTGTACTCTGTACTTGAGCAATAGTCTGTGCCATAAAGGTTGATACACCTCAACAATAGGAACAGCGAGGGTGGAGCTACTAGAAAGGCTCCAAGATCTGTCCAGTGGTTTTATTCGGGTCCCTTAGACCCCTGGAGACCACCCTGCCGTGTTTTTAGAACGTTCAAAGGCCTCGGTTGTTGTGTGAGAGTTGCATACGGTGTTTGTGGTTAAAGCGTACCGGCACTGACATTTGGTATCCCAAGTACCGTATAATAAAGCTTACTAATACACGCGGTACACGTACTGCCGGTATCAGTGAAGCCTTCTTGTCTTCGTTCTTTTCCTCTGGCGGGGGATCTACGCACTTTTCCATTACCGTAGACCTCCCATAGCATAGTTGCGGGCCAATGTACTCGAACATAACTCTACCATCCGTGCCAGACCCAAAGCCCTCCAATCTTTGAAATCGAGCATCCTATCATAATATTATGATAATAATATTATCATACCAGTGGAAGAATATACCCCCCACATTCGCAATATAAAAATTTTCAACCCCACTGGAGACTATCCTTACGTTTCCCCATTGGGTGTGTTTTCACCAACCCCCGTTCGCCCAGCCATCTATCTTCATAATAATATCATTATTATATTAAAACAAAGCTACCGTATCAACCCACACACCCCTACCTTAGCGTCCACCACCCACAGCATCCGAGCCCCCGGCCCTAGCAAACCCCGACAATGGGACCCCTGGAGTAACCCACGATCACCGTTATGCTCTAACTTTCCAAAGCAAGAACAGCCGACCGAGCCTATCAATCCTGCAGCACCCCAAACGGTACTCCCCCGGCAACCCTACTCGAGCACTCGAGTGCATCGGCAATTCTGACTCACAAATTGGCCGGTAAAGCAAGCAATTTATCCCCACACCCTCACAAGGATATTTGTTTTCCAGATATCTACGAGTACTGTATGCACTCGTGCGCATGAGTCAAGGATCTGGGAGAGGGGAGAGATCACCATGATAATATACCGGTGCCATGATATTGACAAATGTTGCCTGATGTCAAGAGCCCTGATTGGAGACTTTGGGTTGCCAGGGGCTTCCTATGATCCGTGATTTTCTCCGCTGGTCGCTTTCCTCGAGAGATTCCTGTTCTGGGTGCCGAGATTTACCCTTGATACCCTGCACTTCCCCCGAGTTCTAAAGGGTGATATATGCGGTTGACGAATAGCTGGGCACACTTCAATGTAAGCCCTGAGACTTGATGTGGGGCTAGACGTGCAACTACTTGTAATGCGGATAGCTATTGTATGTGGACGAAAGAAATGCCCCGGAGCATTCTCTTTGCTGTGCTACCAAGCTATCGTACTGAACTATACCCGAGTAAGCCACCTGCATACGTTGACTTACTTACCGCAGCATCTTGTATCCCCCCTGCCCTACAGCTCGTCGGGTATATACCGGCACTGTACTCCATTTAGATCACCCACTCGGCACTACGGTAACCAGAAATCACACTATTTCAAGGGCAATCCTATACGAGCGCGGAGGGGCCTCGCGCATCAAGTCATCTAGTGTCTCTGCGGATGCCTCATTGAATGACTGAACCCTTGGGAATGGAGAACGAGAGTGTGTGAGTGATAGCTTATGATTACTTGGGCGAGGCAAGGTATGGAAGGAAGGCTTGATACGAGAGGAACCGCCATGGATAGGGTTGTTGGTGTGGATGTTGTAAGGCTTACTCCGTCGTCGCCGGGTGCAAATAAGGTCTCCGGTGGATACATGAGAAGGAAGCTACAATGCCACTGCGCCGCCGTAGAAACTAGATTGAATTGAGAACTTCGCGAGGCCGTTGGCGTCGCCTCTCCTGTAAAGTCTGTCCCGCTTTTCTTTTTTATCTGTCTCGACCGAGGGCTGAAAGGGGGTCCCTCCCGCTGAGTTTTCTCCCCGAATCCAAAGGGGGGAAACTCTGGACGTCCAAGCGTCGTTCACAATTGCCCCGGTTATTACGATCGATCCCAATACCGGTATCAGCTGGGGGCATCATGGTATAACCTATTCATGCAGTGCACGACATGAAAGTAATACGGCAGTAACGGTATGCAGAGAAACCTCGCACCAAGCAGCTTCCCGGATACAGAGTTCGCAGGGCTGTCGATTCCCTCCCGGTCGCAGCATCGTGACCTGCCTACGGGAATATCTCCCGCTGCCGACTGCCCCTTGGGTAAGATGGGGGGCCTCAGGTTAGGCTTTCTCGGAAGTTTAGGCAATGGTGAGTATTTGTTGTAACTTGGCTTCAAGTGCTTGCTAGTATATTCCCTTCTGGTAGTGTATACACTTTCAGCGCTGCCCCGCCTTCTTTTTTTCCTGTACGAGTACTGGCAGTGTGTAGGCAGATTTGTAGAACCGAGGAGGTAGGTTATGCGCTCAGGGAGGCAGATGGGGGATGGGGATCAAGTTGACCAAGCTGGCGTATCATTATACAAGTATCGCACTAGTGTATCGTCAACACCCCACACCTGCAGGCAGCCCCCAAGGTTGGGCATGCGTTATCCCTCGACACATCCAGAACCGCAAATCGTATGGTGTCTAAAATAGCAACAGCCCCCAAACAGCTGCAATATGTGATTCGCCCCCCCCCCCCCATCGAAACCCTCCGATACCTACCCGCGCCCGATACCATCCATCTTCGCACCGGCACGAGCACGGACACTTCTCCCCGACCCTGCAGGTACTACCGTTAGGATATCCAGGAACTGGCGACGCCTCTCCATCTTCACACAAATAGTGACCAAATGGAAAGCCCCACACTAAAGAAAGAATTCGCACATCTTACTCGATTATAGTATATCGTAGCATCGGTCACCGGGTGGAATGGCATGACTCTCGCATTTTGGTGCTACTATGGGACGGGGCTAGGTTTTATGATAGACTTACGTGAGAAGCTTAATTTTTTTTTGCTCCGGGGGTTGCGCGCAGTTTTAGATGTATTTGAGTTACCGGTGCCGGTGTGTTGTGCACTTGTACTGCTGGCACTGGGAATTGCGTGGTGGTGTACGTACGTGTACTCGAGTACTCGTGAAATAATCGTCCAGTTGTAGTGTATGGGCCGCTGAGCAGTCTAGAAATGGGGGATTGAACAAATATGTGGCTGGGAGGTACTGGGTGGTCGACTGAGGTCAGCTTGGTAAGGTGTGCTAGTGCTCGTGTGGCATGGGGTCCTGAGGAGCTCCCCCTCCCATCATTCTCATCAGAGAGTATATGCTAATTGCAATCCTATAACCTAGAGGCTACACAGTGCAAAGGTTTTCTGAATGATAGGTGCCTGCGGGTCACGCCGGGTCACTCAAATAAGGCCCGACCCTGCACGGCGGGACAGGCCATCGCAAGATTACACCAATACGGGGCAAAGGGGTGAAGGGGACTCTCCCGTGGGGCTGCTGCCGGTCAGCCCTCCACTCATCACGATCTTGGACGAACTTACCCCACAAGTCTAAACACACTCAGGTGTGCTCTGGCACCCATCTGATACCCCAACACGCTTACCGCCGCCCCAAGAATGTTTCCCCGTACCGGTATCCCACAGCCCCGAAGAGCATAAAACGTGTCCACTATTCAAAAGGAATTCTCGGCTTGCCGCCCGTCCGAGAGTTGGGGATGAGGGTGAGGATTTCCAAGTGAATGAAATTCAGGACTATCATGCGGTACACAATCCGTTTCATATCGCATTGCGTGGCTCCGTTTCGTATCATGGTGCAGCCCACCGTATCGGAGCCTCGGTATCAAGCCGAAGCATTGCAAAACTGTTTACCCTAACCTTACCGGTACAACGGCAACCATAAAACTGGCATGCCGTTGGGTTACGAATACCGTACGGTAGCTAATGTACTGTAGCACGGAATACTCGTACCAGGCTATTGCACAAGTAATATATCCAAAACAGAATTCCAACAGGGTGCAACGAAAACCGCGTAAACCGTTCGATAAATATAATACCTACAAAAGCCAATAGTAAAACGTCAGCTACCCAGAATTAGAATACCATCCACTGGGGCCGGGAGGAAGTGGGAGGGAAGCCGTGGGCTGTGCCCACGGAGCGGAAGGCGCAGCCGTTGAGAAGAGGAAACGTTTACAGTACTGTTAACGATATGATATCGTGATTGGTCAGCCTTGAAATAAGTTCCGACAGTTCCTTACAGGATCATATTATGTGTAAAATATCTCATAAGTAACCATCGGATAGTAATCTTTGACCTTCCACATTAGACTAAGAAGAGTTGGTCTTTCAATCGACGGAGACGGTCCCGGATTCCGTTGAGAAAAATATCGTAAAAAAATTGGAAAAAAAAAAGTTCATAGCTATTAGGAAAACCAGGCACTCGCGCCAGGTATTCTTTGCCCATTGATCCTGAACGGGTGCAGCCAGTAAAATCGAGCTCTCCCGTATTTGAATAACCGCTCTTTACTGGAAATGGATGCGTCATCCCATCTCCAGTATATCTCTCTAGCGGGTCGTCGTGGTCATTTGCAATTGAGCCTTGGGATAACAATTTGTGTAGAGATCGCTAGCTCGAAAAGGTAAACTCTTACTAAGGGTAAGAAAGATACAAGTGGCTTGAGACATTAAGCATCCCTAACCCTGCACAATATCAACTCAAACGAATTCACCATATCTATCTACTCGAGTAAATAATTCAGCTAGAGATAATGACAGGGAAAAAATTAGGGGTACTGGAACCTCTTGAATTGCTTCATTTCACTTTTTTGATAAGTTTTTTTCTTTTCTTTTTCGTCACTGCTCTCTTCGCCAATATCTACCTGTTCTATGGATGCGAGGTTAATCTCCTGGTGTGTGCGACGGCATATTAAACATTTAACTTACCCCTGTAATCCAGGGTATTACAGCCTCTGGTACAGTACTCGAGTACGAGCACTGTACGAGTGCCTGTAGGTGGAAAAAAAATGTTTTGGAAATTAAAGATTCGAAACACGGTTCTTCAATTGGCCCGAGCAAACTGAACACTCCACTCGGAACCCTCACTTTCCAATTTTTTCTACTGGAGGCAGTATACTGGTATTGGAGCCTTTTCTCATTTCGAATTCTGAGGAAAGGGCAGTAGCCATAGTCTACGGCACAGGATTCAGAGAACGAAGCTCGCGGGCTGAGAGGGATGGCGCGGTGCCTTCTTCAGCTGGTGCCTGGCATCGACGGGAATATTCCGAGATTTGGAATTGTTCAGGTGTGGCGATCGTTGGATGTGTTCTATCACCCGTCTAGTTTGATGAGGTGAAAGCGCTGGGGCCGGATTGGGCAGGAGTTAGCTGTACTTGGTCAGGAACGGGGGTTTTAGTTTTCATTGCTCAGCACTCAGGGTCAGCTGATTGTGGGCAGGGTCATAGCAAGAACTCCTCTCGCTACCGTACCGTATGCTAGCTTTGCCCCCGAAAGATCTTGGGACAGCCCGGTATCGCCCGCGCCAAGATATCGGAGAGTACCGTACGTACCTTGTTTCAAGAGTCGGGTTTGAGCTGAGGGCAGCCAATCCAAAGAGTGCCCGAATCGCCACACGTTAAGCACGTGCGGTAGCGAGGGTCAATATTGGCCGGACCCGAGGGCGAACTGGACTTCTCCGAGAAGGTAGGGAACTCTGGAATCGTAATGCCTTTGCTAAGAAAGTAAGAATGTGCATCTTCAATCATCAAAGGATTTTCAATCAGAAGTCAAATGAGAATTATGGCTCTACTAGGTGATAGAGTGAGCAATCCTCTGCACACTAAAGAGATAATAGAAATATCTCAAGTTTTCATAGAGATATTGGAGTTTAGAATTATCTGTTACGGGGGAAATGTCCCGGGTACCCCCAATTAATTGCTGCGGAACTCCTTGGCAGGAGCTGTTAATCGATATCTGCCAAGACATTTACCTATAAATTTCAGTCTTGATGAATTAACCTGCTGTTAATAAACAAGAGAAAATGTCCGCCTGTTCCTGCTACTTGTACACTGGCAGAGTTCCAACGTCACACGTGTGCGCCTTTGTCAAGAGTATCAGTACTGTTCTCGTCGTGTTGTAACGTTTGTGAAATGGACCGGGCTTGCAGGAGGGTGTAGAGGGAGGGACATGCACAGTGCCACAGAAGAGCTTGAAAAGTAATTAATTGAACATAAATGGCAACATAGAGAGTACAGGATTGGTAGAGATAGTAGGTTTTGAGATTTTTTTTACTGTATTTTATACAAGCTTCAGCCTTTTTAGATTGAGTTACTTAACTAATATTAATCATTTCCCTATCAACACGATGTGCTCTAGAGATACTAACATATTTCTGAGATGGTGCATTGCAGCAATTTTTATAGTAGTTTTGTTGGTTTTCTCGTACTCGTAATTTTCTGCCGTTTGTGAATTCAGCTGCTATGGCATCCTGGCAAAAAAATAAGTTGGAGTCTCAAGGTTTTGGTGGTGTTCTCGAGTGCAATAGTAGTCGTGCTTACAAGGGTCAGAAAATTACGAATGCTCGAGGTCCGGAATGTTCGAGATATAATTCCTGAATATGAGGATCAATGATGATTAGTGCCTTCAGCTGCACGTGCACTACGCTCTGTACACTAGATGGAAGAAACTTCACTGCTGTTCTACCTATTTTGGGTTTGTGCACTTCGCGTCCCTCAGCTCGCCCTGGCAATTTGCGAGTGACTTTGAGTGACGGGGTGAAAGAAGAACAGCCCCACCCTTGAAATCTCAAGTTTATCCAGATTTTCTCTAACTGCACTCAAGTCCCATTTCCCAAAAGTTTCTCTCCATCTAGGCCTCGCCTTATTAGCCCCTCCTCGATGATGTGGGGAAGAGCTTACCTTGGTAGCCTTTGCGAATATCACTACCAGCTCACCAATTCTCTTTACTCCGGCATCCTGCGCAAAGCCTTCCAACAGCTCACGACCCCTGATCACCGCCTCGCCATAACGCTTTCCAGAATAACTCTCTACCCACTCCCAATATACGTTGCCATCTTTCTTGCCTTCTTTTTCTAACCTGAGGGCAATCTCCTGGTATCCAAGCAGACAGGGCGCCATCGCAACTTGCAGTGCGAAGAAGTCTTGACTCATTCCAATATCCAATATAAACCGGGTATACGCTGTACATGCCATCGATTCCTCGGTCTCTTCGACTTGGGCTTGGGTTAAGCCAAAGCGGGAGCAGTAGTCGAGATGGAGGGCAGTTTCGGCCACCACGTATTGTAGAGTGGATGCGGTCTTTGAAATTACCGCGGTTGACGCTGATTTATAGCCTGCAAGAGAGTTGGCCCGAGCAAATTGGATCTATCCAAGGTCAACAGGACTGAAATCTCTGGTCTGGGTGGAGAGTCAACCAGAAAGAGGTAGTCTTGGATAAGATAATGTTGAAATGACTCCCTTCGAAGGGTGCCAGCCCCCAATTGGATTGTAAACGGGTGGTGAGTATATTCGTGCCATATTGGCTTCACTAAGGGATGGTTCAGAAGGTAATCAATGAAGCGTCCACTGTGAGCGGTTAGTATTGGATTAGAATGTGGTAAGAAAAACCAACTGAGAGAAAGGTATGATATAGTTGTGCAAATGATTGATGGGCCCTTGTCCCTTTCCAAGCACCAACGCTGAGGATATTCCGGCAGATACGTAGCTGCAACCTGCCCGGACTGCCCCGGGAACCTCCATTCCGCGAGCGAGATTTGATGCAATTGCCGCTATACTTTCGCTTAATATTTAAGGTAGTATGCTTTGAGGGTAATGGGGGACGATATACAAGCTAAAGAGCATCCAGTGCCGTGGGTGTTCCTGGTGTTTACATACGGGCTCTCAATCAATGCGAAATCGTTCCCATCCCAAAAGACATCAATCATGACTTCTTTTTCTTCTTCCTTTCTGGCGGGCACATAACCTCTTCCCCTCCTACGGAACGGCAAATGCCCGCCCTTAAGTAAGATGTTTTTGGGTCCCATTCCTCCGAGAACCATTGCGGCAGAAATGAGCCCATCAAGCGAGTCCAACGGTTGGTGGCCGGGCAGGAATTGCATAGCTTCCGGAATGTTGGGAGTAAGAAGTAAAGCTAATGGAAAAAGCTTTCCGCGTACCGCATTTACAGCACTCTCGGGTAAAAGTTTAGATCCAGTGGTAGATACCATTACCGGGTCAATGACTGTTTTAGTGATGCCATATTTTTGTAGAATCTCCGCCACCACTAAAACGTTCTCCTCACTGCCTAGCATGCCTATATCGAGGATATGAATGTTAAATCCAGTTAATTCAAAGGGAATAAGGATAATAACCTGTTTTAACCACGTCTGCCCCGACATCCGAAAGCACGGCCTCCAAACAGCTGCGAAGGAACGGCCCTGGGATGTGATGAATATCGTGAACTCCCAGAGTATTTTGTGCAGTGAGAGAAGTGATGGCTGTCATGCCATAGCAACCGTTGGCTGTGATTACCTTGAGGTCTGCCTCAATTCCTGCTCCACCGGAGGAATCAGAGCCGGCAACCGTGAGAACTCTGGGGATGGTTGTCTCTGTGTTAGGCATATTGAAAGAGTTGAAAGAGTACCAAACCTGTAGCACTTGAGTCAATGAAACTCAAATGGCGTTCAAGGAGAGCAAAAGGGGTTCTCATGGAATTCGTGAAATAGTGGGGTCGAGGGGGGCATACCGGAAAATTCGATTGATAGTGAGACCAGTAAATAGAGGCCAGTCAGACAGAGCGATCTAGCTGATGGTATTTAAATTACTCGTCAGGGTTTTGGGAAGGATAGGGAAGGAGTGGCATTCAAATAAAATCCTTTTTACCCGTTGAAGAGGGGATTCTGACTCGATGAATTTCGTTCGAAATGTCCAGTGGTATTACATCTAGACAAATGAGAGAAGGGGCTTAAGTATTTGTATAAGTAATACCGCTATTGGTCCAGTCTTTCCCTCCTTTGCTTGTGTGGCTGACAACCTGAATCTTCTTTCCCCAGATCGTGACATCACTACCCCTCCTCGCGAGTGTAACCGAAATTCATTTCGAACTCATCTCTTCTCACTCAAAGGTCCCCCCTTTTTGACCGTACAGAATTTCAAGATGCCACCGCCCCGACCAAACCTCGAACTATATCTGGTGACAGATTCCGTGAACCTACCTCCCAATTCGACTGTTTATTCTCAGGTGGAAGCATGTCTATCTGCCAAGCACCCCCCGACTATTGTTCAATTACGCGAAAAACACCTCTCCACCGCCAAATTTATTGAGCTTGCTCGTGATATTTACGCCCTCACTTCTAAGCATGGGGTTCCTCTGCTTATCAACGATCGTGTAGATGTTGCATTGGCTGTTGGGTGTGAAGGAGTTCACTTGGGGTGGGATGATATGGGTATCAATTCGCCTAGTTCTTGTTATTTCTCAGTTTTACTTGGCTTGCAGCACACCAACAATGAGCAGATGTTCCTACAGCTCGAAAGTTATTAGGTCCGGAAAAGATCATCGGCCTTTCGGTATCCGACCATGAGCAGCTTGAGAAAGCGCTAGGGGTGGATCCGACATATCTTGGGATTGGGCCGGTTTTCTCGACCCCTACCAAACCTGACCACAACCCCCCTCTGGGTACGTCCGGTGTACGCTCATTACTCTCTGCCATACCCGCTACGATGCAGGCTGTAGCAATTGGCGGGATAAACCACGGTAACGTCCAGCGCGTGTTATTCCAATCCAAAGACATTTCTGGGAGACGGCTCGATGGCGTGGCTGTTATTTCTGCTATTATGGCTTCACCGCTGCCTGTGGGAGCTTGCAATTTACTCCATGAAACTATAAATTGGCCTCCCCTATTTGTGCCCACGGACTATTCCCTCCGAACAGAAGATTTCCCGATTTATAGGGACAACATCCACAAACACAAGCCGTTGGTACATCACATCACAAACAATGTCGTAAAATCTATCTCAGCGAATATATCTCTGGCTATTGGTGCCTCTCCAATCATGTCGGAGAACCCCGCCGAGTTTGCCGATCTCGCTGCCTTGCCAAATGTGGGTTGTGTACTTAACATGGGCACCTTTGCCAGTTGTAGAGAGCACCAAGACCTCTTTTTAGGGGCACTGAGGGAACACAATATTCGTGGGAATCCCGTAATATTCGATCCGGTGGGTGCAGGCGCTACCACTGCTCGCAGGGAATTTGCCCAAATGATCGTGGGCGGGGGCTACTGTACTGTCATCAAGGGAAATGAGGGCGAAGTCAGATCTCTGGCTGGGGTAGAAACAACGAAAATGAGAGGTGTCGATGGTACTGGAGAGGAAGGAAGTGAAGAGGAGCTTGCCAAAGTTGTTCACGATTTGGCAAGTTTGGAAAGTATGGTACTGGTGTTTGATAGTATTGAGGCGTACTAACTCTAGGTCTTAGATAACATCGTCCTCATGACCGGGCCGAAGGACTATATATCTAATGGTGCTCGCACTTTCTGTCTAACCAATGGATCTAAATACCAATCTCGTGTTACTGGAGTATGTTTTTATCAGCCCCCGCTTGGTTTGATCTGTATATCTAATATTCAAAGCTAGATTGGGTGCGCCCTGGGATCGGTTATTGCAGCTTTTTGTGCCGCAGCTCCAGTTGACGAAAGTTTGATCGGGCCAGTTATTAGTGCTGTTGGGGTGTATAACATTGCTGCTGAAAGAGCCGAAAAGCTCATGGAGGGTAGCGAGCAGCCAGGAAAGTGGGCAACAGCATTTGTGGACTGCCTAGCAGCGATGGCGATGTCCAACGAGAACCTGACCGAATTGATTGCTGTGCATGAAGTAATGGAGTTGGCAAACTTAGAGAAATGGGGGAGACCCACCGGAAGGGAAGGTTTGAAACAGGGTGAAGATTTGGCTGAAGCCTATGGACATGGACGATAAGTTATATTTATGGAGAGATTAAAATGACTGACATGAATCTAGAATATCATGACTCCGTGCAGCTGGAGAACAAAAGGTTGATTTCTTCAAGCCCTTTAAAATATGAGACTTAAGATTCTGCTATGATTCCTGACGTCTATACTCCGCACCAAATAGTTTGCGGCGGGGGACGCCTTGCCATTCGGTCACAAATTGAAAAACGGTGGATGAGTTCAATTCCCTAACACTGCATGTGTTAAGTTTCCAAGCCACATGATTCAAATTCTGTTTCGCCTCCTACCAGCGCGGCCGGCAGATATAACAGTCACGTGGGTCTGTTGAAAAAATTTCGGCGAGGGCTTCCCACCGAATTTTTCTTACAAGACCTACCTACGTAATTGTCATATCTATCGGCCGCGCTCTTGCGATAGTAGATCACGTGCTATCATGTGAGCAAATCACGATTTCTACCGACCAACCTGTGGCTTGAACGATTACCAGCACTGAAAAAAACCATAAACAGAACAGGAATTGAACTCATGTTGGTGTTGTGTTTGTGCCAAGGGGCCCGTTGCAAATGATTTGGTGCACGGTATAGGCGTCAGGAACCACACTCCCCCGAGTATCTTTTGGTGACTGTGAGCGTCGGTTAGGCCTAGGCGTTCGGTGCCACCCACACGCTCCGCTGGTGCTTGAGAGGAAATGTATTATGTCACCAATTAATGCTAAAACTATTCGCTAGACTTGAGTATGTTGACTTGTGCTAGTATGAAGAACCACTGTGGATAGGTAGTGTCGATTAAGGAACACGAGGGTATTTATAAAAGCAATAATAAAAATAAAAAACTTCACCGTATCGAATAAATAGCAAAGGAGTCTCCAACCAAGGAAGGACTCCAACCCGGGAAGCCTAGGGACAAAAACAAAATTGTTTTCTGAGACCCTAGAGACACTCAAGCCTTTTTGTTACCATGAACAAATCGGTGCTTATCTCACCTACAATGGGTGGGATCAGAGGTAAGGGGAAGTTGCCTGGGTGAAAGTATCTCGGAGAGTTGAGGAAATTTATCAAAATTTAATTACAAGTATGAAAATTTTAATGTAATCAGGGGAAAATGGAGATGTCTCGAATAAGATGTAAGACATTAACTTTAGTCAGCTAGGATTACTCGCAATGTGGAAGTGTTTTTAAAAAAGACTGGGTTCGCAGGAGGTTGCATATGACCTGCATGAGCAGGTGGAGCCAATAAGAGGAGGCAAGGTTCGTGATGTTTTTTTCAACAATACTACTCAAGGTACAGTACATAGGGTTTGAAGCATGATAGAAAGGCTATGAGAGTTGTCTATAGATAAGATATACGTAGAAACTAGAATTTAAAAACCATTACCGCCCTCACCCACAATACAGGCTTCCATGTAGGCAGACATTGACTCAATATGCCGGTTAACTCACTCAACTGGGTAGTTGTTCCAGACCTATGGTGACCACCACAAGAATATATCAGTAGAAGGATCACTGGATTTGTAACTGGAGACAATTAAACAAGTAGCTAGGATAGACCAATACCTCGCTTTCCATGTACAGTAGAATTGCCTCCCAGAACATCACAGTTGCTCCTTGGACAAACCTTTTATTCAGATTCTGTAGATAGTAAGCTTTCCCAGCATGGATAATACTTCTCTGGTTCGGCAACAGCACAGTCCTCCTGTTTCAAAGTAGAACTCATCAGTAAAGATAACTTCCTTCCAGTTGGTATAGCGGTGCTCAAGGCAAAAGGCTGGGCATGCTGCTTGCTGTGGAGCAGAAAGAAGAGCCTTTTCAACAGCCTTTCTTTATGGATTCTGTTCTCCTGCAAAACTTTCTAAACTGTTTTCCCACTAGTATCCAGACCAGCTAGTAAGACAATTAGTACAATTTCAAGGTATCATATAAGAATTATTCTCACTGGCACTGGCTACTGCTAGGTCCCCATATGTTATCCTACAATGATCCGTATCAGAAAGTGTTACCCTAACTAAATGGTCCTTTTTAGCTTACACCACCTACTACTAAGAACCTTTAAGGAATTTAGCTTAGGCTCAAGGTTTTTCATCGCGCAGAGATCAGGGTTTCCGCGGATCTTCACCTGCCTTTTTGCTTCAAGTTCCCGGGTTATATTAGAACAAATGCTAATAAGAACTCCTGTTCTTTCTTAAATCTCTTTCAACTTCATTCTTCTCTCCTGGTTTCCCCCTAGCAAGCTATATCCTAACACTTGACTGTGCTTGGCCATTGAGGTGGTGATTCTTCATAGGATATGGACTTTGTTCAGAATTTTTTCTTGTTTTTTTCTCTGAGCATTAAAGCCGATTGAATGTAGATTTGATGATATCAAAGTATAGAATCTAGCTCTCACTCATCAAGCAAGATGATATTTTACCTAACACTACCTCTAACTTGTCATCCTTCCCTTGTCATCCTTCCCTTGGCCCAACCCGGCCATGCAGCTCATCCGCAACCTTCTGCAGACCCAGTCTTTTCTAAAAACGCTTCGACATTGCGAGCACTCGTACAGCATTCCGCACCCGGAACCAGAGGCTCCGGATTCAGTATGATGCGAACGACGTCACGCATCCGTAGGGCCCGCTTATTACGGGCCAACCCTGATATAGTAAGCTACGACCTTTACTCCAACATCAAGGATAAAGACCCGAGCGAGGGATTAGACAGGTACTGCTGGAGCTATGATAGAGCGACCGACAGAGAAGCAGGAGCGCCCATTCGTGGCGATGGTAAAAGGAACAAGTTTTCGAATCAGAAAACGACTCCATCATGGGCGGGCAATTACCAGACAGCGCACTTGGGCCCCATCTCAGCGAAGTTAAAAAAAAAATGGAATGGGAAATTCCGTCGGGAAGGGGGAAAAGTGACTGCGTTCTTGTACTCATATCGAGTGATCTTAAGTGACCGCGATAAGTGCTCATACAGCACCATTCGCATATCACCGCCAAGATTCCCATCCATCCGCCGACACCAACGAACCCCGCAAGGACACGAGGGGTCAGCCCGAGCAGCGGGGTGTGAGGATCTCTTCACAATAACCTTTCCATCAGAGACGCAGGACCCCAGTTCGCAAGACAGCAGAGCGGTTTCTGACCGCCGTATGGATATACCCCTTCAATGTAATCACGCGCAGTCACTCGTCCCAAAAACGGATACTTTGAAACCTGCTGTTCTGTGGCTTCTCACCCGCTATCGGATGAACGATCTAATCCCGTGCCCTGTACTGTACCGTATCGTAATTCTTGGATCCGCCTCGGGCGTGTGTGCGGCATCGCCTTGTAAGTGTCTGCCACTAGGTCCCATACTGAATTGGTTGAGATGGGGCTGATAAAGCGGGGGCCAATGGTTAACCGGAAAGGGAGTGAATGCATCGCTTGATGGATATGGTGCGAAGGAGGAATTTTCGGACACAAAACTTAACAACTGTGGGAGCATCACACGATGCAAGCTAGGGAGAGATATTTTGTATTCAATGTAACTTCTCTATCTCGTATCATACAACGTCTACCTTAGGGTACCCCGCCTACTTCCTATCCGTCCGCAATCCGGATACACCGCACAATACAACAGAACTCAATACAAGCAAACTAGCAGAAAAACCACTCCAGCTAAACACATACGATATCTTTACCATCACGATACCCAAACTAATGTGACAAAAGCGAAAAAAACACAAACACCAACCTATGCAATGCAGCTAGTTTACGGTGATGATGATCAGAAAGAGAAAAAAAATCCAAGCATTATATGGTATAGTTATGAAATCATTTCCTCTCTCTTCCGGTAGTAGTTTTGCGTCTCTTGACTAGAGCGGGGACCTCCTCCTCGCGATACCCCTCTCCCCCGAGTTCCTCCTCAATATGGCCCTCACCGTCGCCGTTGCCAATCTGAGACTTCTTCCCCTGGCTCCGCTTGGCTAACGCTCTCTTTCTCTTTGCAGGCTTCTCCACCACTTCCGCCTCCTCATCCCCATCCTCTACATCCCCATCTTGCTCGCCCGCTGCGCGCCCCCCACCACCATTAATCCTCTTAGCCCTCTCGTGTAAACTTAACATCGCCTTCTCCATCCGCTTACTCTTCCCAACTTTCCTCCTCGGCACGCCCACCACCCCGGCCGCACCCGTCCCCATTCTACCCTCAAAAAACTGCGTAATAGTGCTCTGTGTACCCTCGACTTGCTTCGTATTCATGTCTTTGATGACTGGAACAAGCACCTCATCAGTGCGCTCCTGCGACCAGCCCACTATCGCCATGAGGAAGCGCCGGAGACCATCGAGGTCTGGCATTCCCCATTCGAACTGGGAGGGGTCGTGGTCAACTTCTGGATACATATAGGCTTCATCGACACGTGGGTCTGGGAAGTTTGTTGGGAGAAAGATTTTTGTGGCGTTTTTGCGCTGACGGGGGTGTTAGTCCGGAAGGCGGTGGGAGGGATAGGGAAGGGGATAACTTACGAATTTCTTCCGGAACGGGCTACCGTCGTCGTCTGCTGGCTTTCGCAGACCGGTCTGTACTGCTGTCCACCACTCTTTGAATTCAGCTAGGCCATTATCACTGGTGAATTCGGCCAGGAGCTCCATGGCTGTGACGGGACCAACGGTGGGCACGCCTTCTGTGTAATCACTGCCGAGTAGATGCGCTATCCTAATAAGCCTCGTCCTGTCGAGTGCGTATTCCTTCTCCAAGTCGCTGGCGAGATAACATTCAACGAACTTGGCTTGATTGAACATGTTCTTGTACACCCTCGTCCCGCCGAATAAGAACGTATCCGAATCATCTGTAACAATGCCATCAACAAGTCCGAGACGAACCAACTCCGCGCATTGAGCTTCTGCTTCCATTGGCGCGGTAATGTAGGGTATTCCGAAGAGCGTAAGTAATTGCTGGCATTCTTGAACCATTACTTGCGTGACCTCGTCGGCGTCTCGGCGATCCTTGGCTTGCTGTACACGGAGAGTGTGGAGCTCCTGCTCGTATCCCTCCCGGGTTTGCTGCTGGGGTTTGTTATTTAGTTCCGCCGCGAACCGAGCGTGCTCCTCTGATTCTGCAGCGAGTTGCTGCACTAATTCCAAGTCTTCAGGTTCCACGTATTGTTCCTCGTCGTCTGCATATTCTAGTGGTGGAGTTGCCTCTCGAGGCACTCCGTTCTCAGCTTTGTCGAAGTCAGGGGGTGGGAGTGATTCTTCAGGATAAGGTTTTTGTGCAGCTGCAGATTCCCTTGCCGCTAGCGCACCCTCGTGATCGCTTTCTTCCCATTCGATCTCTTCCTCATCCCCCTCCTGCTGGGAGCCTATCGGCCTGGGTGGATCAGTTCTTAGCCGGTCTGCCACATCGTCCATGTTCAAGCTGCCTTTCCCAGATGGACCATCTAGCATCACCACATCATCGTCCTCCTCCCCATCATCGGAATCAATCATCACTACATCCCGTTCTTTATATCGCTCGTTAACAATCCTATGCATCTCTAGTTCGTATTCCTCCCTTTCCTTCTCTTCCCGAGTGAGTTCCCTATCGCGATTAGCCAAGCGCATCTCTTCCGCCAGATCTTTTTTTGGACTCCCAGTGAACCACGGCGGAAGCG
Source organism: Tuber umbilicatum (assembly GCA_003313605.1). Lineage (NCBI taxonomy): Eukaryota > Fungi > Ascomycota > Pezizomycetes > Pezizales > Tuberaceae > Tuber > Tuber umbilicatum. Next base: position 50,658 of record QLOI01000870.1, on the reverse strand, counting down.
GCGCAGAATCATCTCCATCTTTATCCTTTCCCTTGTCTCTATCCTTCCTAATCTCCTCAGGTTTCTTCCCCGGGCCCTTCCCTTTGAACAGCATACTCTTGGCCATGTCCAAGTGCTCAAATGGCAATAATCCTCCAAAAGGATTATTTAGGACAACAGAGGAACTAGAGCCCTTGCTACTCTCACCAGGGGCGCCCCAGCCTGAATCCCTCAGCATGGCACCACCATTCATACGTCTAGATTCAGAAACAGCTCTGCTGAAATCTGGATCCTCATCAGGCACTACAAACAGTGGTGACTTCACTTTTTCCGCTGCAGGCTCCTCGACGGCTTTCCCTTTGCCTTTATTATTAATGGGCTCGTCTTCCTCCTCCTCCTCGGCGATGTCACTAAGATCGCGGCCAAAGAAGGTTGATTCCAGCTCCATACTACCATACCCTCGAGGGGCCTCGAGTGATAACCGAATAGCTTCCTGCAGTTCTTCATCGCTGCCCCGCCCCTCACCAACAAAATCCAATGGGAATGGATCATCATCCCCGTCCTCATCATAGTCTTCATCATTGCCAAGAAATAAAGGATTAGTAGGTTGAGCTAGACTAGCATCAGAAATCGGATCTGGCGAGAGCTTCCATTTGCTATTCGACCCATTTTGGCCCCTCTTGCTCTCGTAAATTGCCCTCCTTAGCATCTGCGCCTCCGCGCCGTCCAATACATCGTACGCATAGCTCCCTTCATGGTCATCGCGAAGTTCAATGTGCGGTAATCTGTTCAAGCCCTCAACTGGAACATCCTCAAACTCCTCCTCGTCATCCGGGTCTTCTTCTCCTTCACCCTCGAGTTCCTCCGTATTATCAACGACGATAGGTTTATTCCTCTCACCCTCCCTCGCCCCAGAACTACCGACAACACCTAGGACCCAACCGCCCTCGACACCATCATTCTTAACAAGGACATACTCCCTTCCCTTCTCCCCAGCAACCCTAGTTGGGTCATAAGATCCCGGCTGATCATTTCTTCCATTGAGATTCATAAGGCGCTGCGTGAGATCATTCCGTTCCCTAACCCGCTCAATCTGAAATTTGGAGAAATCCATTCTATTCGGAAACATCGAGTCGAGCTGCTCCTTCGCTAACCCCATCCTCATCCTAGAACGCAATCTCGCAGCATTGAGAATATTGTACCTATCCGCCATGGGTAACGAGATAAAGAAATCCGAGTCAAAGTCGATTTTGGAAAAGTCGTAAAGGTTGACTTCCTCCCCGCCACGGAACATGCGGGCATACTCTTCCAGGTCATCCTGCGACATGACTCTCGGGTCGTTCGGAGCCCCCAGGCTCTCCATGCTGACGGGGAGTTCGGGTAAGTGGTATGGATCCGACTTCCTAAACGCACGGGCTTTCGCCCGCTCCTTGGGGGTCTGCTCCAATTCATCAACATAAACCAACTGACTCACGTCCCCAATACTCTCCTCTCCCTCCTCCTCCGGTTGCCCCTGCTCCTGTTCCCCACCAGGTATATCCTCCCAATCCCCCGACTTCCGCTTCCTTCGCCTCTCAGCCTCAATATCCGCACTCCGATGAACCTGCAAGGCCAATATCCTTCCAGCAGTCCGCCTAGCATCATCCTTCCTCCCTTCCCTACGGGCCTTCCTCCCGGCAATGGTCTGCCTCTTTAGCGGTGGCGCACCACCGTCGAACACGAAAACCGGCTTAATCCCGAAGAAAAGGAGCTTGCATATCCTCCTAAAGAAGCCAACCACATGCGAGCTCTGGAGCGCGTGTCCTTCTTTATCCCGGACAGCTTTGAGGAACTGGTAGATCCAGATGGAGGCATCGACGGCGAGACGTTTGCGAGCAAGTGATTCGAGCTTAACGGGGCGCGCACAGGGGTTTGCTATCGCCCATAGGCCCGTAACACCCATGGTTTTTCTATGTTATGAAATCGTGAGCTAGCGTGGTATCATGATACGGTTAGTAGATGCTCAGAAGGGTTGGGAAGAAGGATGGATGAGTTGTTATGGTGAGAACTGCCAAGGAAGCTGGGTCACGTTTGTGTAACCTTGCCCTGTGCCCTAAGCCCAATAATGTATTGGAACTCTTTCAGGGGGTGTGTTTGGTGCATGCCTCATATTGCTCTGTAACTTGTGATGATATGTCTTCTATGTCTAGTCCATTCTTCATAATTATTACCTGGTTCATAAGCACCTGGTGCAGACAAAAGAAAAGGGTTGTAAAGTTACAACTCTCACGCAAAGATGGGACGAACATGTCTACAATGCACAAAACGTGCCTACGATGCTCTACCGGTAAAGGCAAAAGCAAAAACATGTCTCATAGAGAAAGCAACTTCAAATCAAACCCATATGTGACTTTATCGAACACAGAGCAAGGGTATGATCTATGGAGCAATGTCGTCAACAAACTGCCTTACGAGCGCCTGCAAGTCTTTCGCAGCCGCAGCACCCGTTGCAAGAACTTCCTCATGGTTTGCTCCCCCGGCCTCCAAAATAGCCTTCAAGCCCTTTTCACCCACATCCTCAACTATCAAAGAGTCGCCCCTTGGGCCAGGCTCGAGAACAGCACGATTTGTAACAAGACTCATGGCCAGAACCCTTATTCCGCAATGTCTCGCAACGACAATCTCGGGAACAGTAGACATTCCCACGACATCCGCTCCGAGAGCTCTTAAAAAGCGGCATTCCGCGCGAGTCTCAAAACTATTCCTATCAACCACGGAAACGCAAAACGCAGATAACAGTATGGGAATTTTACCTTGGCCCGGAAACGAATACATAGACACCCTCGTATATTTTTCGCTTTTCGGATGTTAATAGCAACTTCTTGTAGCTGAGGTGGATTTGTTTTCGCAGTGACAGGTCATAGGCTTCGGACATGGTGGGAAACCTAGTGCCAAATTCCTCCTCGTTAGGTCCTCGGAGGGGGTGCTGACCGGCGAGCCCGGGGAAGCTGATATGCTAAACAAACAAACATTAGTATCACCCACAACGATGAACAGGGAGAATAGCGTACGTCGTTCAGAACCACAATATCGCCCACGGAGAACTCATCATTAAGCCCTCCAGCAGCATTCGTAACAATAGCAGTATTAATCCCGAGCAACTTCATAACCCTCATAGGAAAGGTAACCTTCTCTATGGAGTGACCTTCAAAGTAGCTATGTCCCACCGAATTAACCCTCCCCGAAATTTCAAACAAAAGAATCAAGAAACCCATACTGCACCCTCCCCACCATAATCACAACAGGAGTCCTCTTCTCTCCCAAAAACCCAAACACGAACTTACCAGCATGGCCGACAACTAAACTCATCCACCACGACTCCCGATTAGCACGGCACGGAAGCTCCGCAGGAGACAAAACAAACCGGTCGAATGCGGGAAATGCGGAATGCCCTTATACAAGAGCTCAAACAACAATTCCTGGTCCAGCATCCCGGCCAAACCTCCGAGCCCGGATCCACAAACGATGCCCACACGAGGATTCTTCAACCCCTCCGGGAGGAGGCCACGGACATGATTTGCTGATTCGGTGGCCTGAGAGTAGATTGATTCCGACATGATGTGCAATTTGAAGTTGTTGTTGGGGGTAGGTTTGTGAAAGGAATCGTTTTTGGTAAGGTAAGGAAAGGGAGCATTGTGGTCTTTCCCCTAAAAAGGCACCCGGGTGGAAGCAGAAAGCATCGCGTCTAGCTCACCTTGGCGGTCAGGACGGCTTTATCGATAGACCGAGTTTGTCTATCTTGAGGGGGGAGAATATGATTACGGTACCGGTAGCCGGTAGGAATACCAAAACGAGAAGGCGAGGATCCTTTTTCGTACTATGATACTCGAATAGAGGAGGAACGACCTACTGCACAAGCAATTGCCCCATCGGTACAGTATCCTGCCGGCGAAAATGCAGTCCTAAGGCATTCGGAGGTACAGTATTTAATCAAATTCTTGCATGAATTCGATCCAACTGCTCGATCCCGATATATTAGTGCAATTATTGATCCTCTCAAAATATTCGTATTATCCGACTCCTTAGGCTCGCCCATACCCACCCCTCCTCACAATTATTGAACTATTGCCGTAAACTACCAGTACTGGAACCTAATTTCCATTCTTCTACTGATGTACAGTACCACCTAACTACCAGTACTCGAGCATTAACTCCCTCTTGAGGATTCATCCCCCGATAAGTTCCTAATCCCGCAACTTACCAACATCCTCCAGCAAAACCATCAGAGCCCCCCTTTCTGTACTCAAGTACCCATTAACCTCCCAAATCCCAATAGCCAACCTCCCTCCAACCCAGCCTATTGAGAGAGACCCCAGCAGGCATCCTCAACGACCACCCACAGCACATCGAATCACTCGGTCAAGCGTTGAAGAAAATCTGCTACGGTGTCCCGCCCGGTACGGTAACAACCCTCACCCAATTCATCAACCACAGATGCCGGTACGATACACCAAACGACTCGTTCTGTATGTACGATACTTACACAGTTACACTCGGCATTCCACACACCCAAACTTCCTCCTTTCTCCCAAAATACCTGTCCCTCCTCGTCTCCACCGACATCACCCCAACCCCCTTCCACCCCGACCGAAAGAGCGGAAGAGGAAAAAAAAATCAGAAACATGGCTGCCTCGCTCTTTCCTCTCTCATGTTTCAAACCCCGTATCCCCTTAGCGCGGCCTGTACCGTACCGGTACTGCACTCACTGGTAGCACAAACACGACCTAGCAGCTAGCAACCGTACGGTACGATGCATATTTATACCGCCTTTCGGTTCTGGAGACACGGGGGCTATGCACAGTCCATCACTGTCTCATACCGGTGTTATCATTAAATACTTTTATCAGACTACTACAGTATCATGATAATAATAATATTACTCTGCACAGTATGATACAAGTACTAGTACAGCGACAGCGGGGGGCCTTCGAGTTCCCAAAACCCCAGTCACAAACCCTGGCCCAATGGTAGGCACTACTCGGGTAATGGATTGCTCCCCGCATGATAGGCATAGATTTCCAGATTTCAGTTATCAATATCACAGCAAACGTAGTGTTTTTCACTCCGAAAGAATTCGGCCAATGGCCCTTTGGATAGATGGGAACAATATTTATTTGCTCCCGAAATTTTCAATAGCAGTCTCTTGTCAGCCAAAGTTTGGAGGAATTGTTCCAATCCCACCTGTGTGCAGCATAAGGGAAATCCAGGAATATCAGAATAAAAGTGCCCCTCCCCTCGCGACCCTCACAAAACCATTGCAATACGGTATCTCATCCACTAGCACAAAACCTCACCCAGTCCCTAATACCATGTTGCTGCCAAACTCCTACTCGTGCCCGTTCCCCCCCAGTCAGATCTTAATCTTCCAATCTCACTTAGCCCAACTCACACACCTCGCCTTGCCCCCATCGATCTACCGCGCCACGTCGAAAATACCTTCAACCCACTGTGTAGCGGGCGTAGGGATCGGCATTACATTACAACGCAGGTATGATACAAGTAAGTACGGTGCGGCGCAACATTCCAGCACGCCCATATTCATCTGGATGAACCCCGGCGGGCATAAAATTCTATTCGGCCAGGTTGGTTGTAGGTCTAAATTCCGGATTGGAACAGAATAGCTCCATGCCCGGTCATCGCCTTCCACCCTATCACACACTCGCTCCCCGTTTTGTCCGTGCTCCCGTGTCATCGATCGGCTGAGTAGACCGGATCGCAAAATAGATGTATGCAGAAAGCAAAATATTGCTCCCAACAAGACATCATTTTTAAATATTCAGATCGAATGGGGAGAAAAATATAAAAGCACCGTTAACCCAAAACCACTATGTAAGAACAGCCAGCAAAAAAAGACAGATGAAAACACGAAAAAAGATATTTTATAAAACTTCCGCTTAGACATAACCCGCACCAGCCCAATCCTATCCAGTTTACCCCCCAACCTGACCCAACCCGAGTAACCGCATTCCGATCCCCAACTCTCGTTCACTCATTACTTCCTCCAGCAAGGACCTAAGCGTGTCTAAACGGTTCGTATCCAGCAGCTTGCTTCTTTCCGACCTCCGACATGGGTTTCATCCCGGATCCTGAACCTCCCTGGTACGGGGTAGCGATTCTCTCATATCCACCTTTGGCACCGCCTGCAGGAGAGCTACTCTTTCCTTTGCCCTTGTGGTCGGTGCCCATAACACGAGAACGTCTTCCAGAGCAGCAGCAGGTAGAAAGCATCCAGAAGAGGCAAGCACCGAAGGAAAAGGCAACAGACAGCCAAGTAATAGTGAACATTTGCCTGTTGAGCTGAGCATTGACGGAGAACTCCTTGAGAGCCTTATTGAAGGCTTCACGGATGGAAACGTAGAGGGCGGTGGCAATGATGGATGCGGTGAGGAGGAAGAAAAACGCAACCTGAAACACAAACATGTTAGCCGTGTAAAGGGTGCGGGTGAGGGATAAAGGGGAGGGAAACATACATCAGCAAAAATAGTAGTAACGCACGATCCCCATCTTGAGAGCAGTCCAAACCATCCAACAGCGAAAGTCACAACCGTAGCAACCGCTCCGAGAACATACGTGGCTGCCATAACCTTGCTAGCAGCGTTTACAGCTTTTGAAACTTTCTTGACGGAGTCGGGGAAATTAACGTCCTTTCCTTCCCCCTCAACGTCCAAGATGCGGATAGGGTCGAAAGCATAGTTAGCGGACGGCTTTCCACAGTCGGTAATCTCCCAATTATTTCCATCTAAAGCCGTTCCAGAGCAGTAATTCCACAAAGACGAGGTGTAATAATCCGCAAGTCCGAGGTCGCTAGCAGTAGCATTGAAGCCGGTCTTTAGGAGCTGATCATCGTAATCCGTTCCGGGAACCAAGTCCATATGCTCTGGAGTATCGATATAACGAGTGTCAATCTATGCCGGGGAAAAAATGTCAGTTTGCGGCTGAAAAAAAGTGCTGTTCGATGAAAAACCCACCCTCAAGAAGTAAAGCCCGCTAATAACGGCGGAATTCTTGTTTGTTCCTCCGATCATCACGATAATTACGCAAAATAGTGACGCGAGTGTAAGAAGCATAGGCGTGAGAATACACGCAAATCGTCCTGCTTTCCCCATGGTGAACCGGTTGTGTTTTTCTTTTCCTCTTGTAGGTGAATAGGGTATTTAATGAACGGAAAAAGACTTGCAAACCGAATCAATAGAGATGAAAAATAGAGGGGGGAAAGCACTCGGAGGGTGATGGTGTAAAGGGTGAGGGGAGGAAAGGAGGGTTAGAATGAGGTGGGAAAGGGTTGGATCAACTTGGATGGGGGGGGGGGAGCCGGTGGTAATAAAGCTCAGGAGGGATAGCAAAGTTTGCCTGTGGAAGGGCGCAAATAGACAGTGTTGTGCTCTAAGAAAGAGTGGCAGCCAGGGCAGCCAGGGTAGGCAAGAGGCTGAGTAAGTAATGTGCCGAAAAGCTGACGGTGAGGGGGTGGTCAAAGATGTGGGTGAGCTAAGTGTGGGTGAATGACCACTTTGGTACGAGTAGAGGGGCTGACGATCAGATCTAACTTATTGAGAAGAAAACTCTTGAGGGATGGATGATCCTTTGTGAACCTCCATAGCGTTCGTGCGCCAAGATTGGATGCATAGATCACTGAGGACAACACCTGCTTTATCTCCCCTACACCGTTAGAGAAGGTTAGGTTTAAAAATGCTACGTCTACGTGGGGCACCCGTAGTATGATACAGGTAGGAAGAAAGTTCGTAGTATTGAGCGCACAGTCCTGCCAAACCTACTGGTCGTCAATCCTACCGTGTCTGGAGAAGCTAGTCTCATCTTCTTGGGAATCATGACGGTGGTGATAATCTAGTTTCATGATTTTATGGTGGGAGGAGTGTGAGAAGGACTCTTCACCATCAAATTTGACCCGCCTTCATTGCCTACGACTTTTTTTTTTTTTTCTGAAATCTCTGGTTCCCCGCTTCTGAGGTGCGGTACCGTAACTACTCTACCGTTCGAGTGCTAAAAAGCTAAGACATGCAGATGGTACTAGTATAATTGAGCACCTCCGCAATCGCTGGTGCGCTCCAGTAAACTTCACCCCCATTTGACGTGATCTAGCAACGCGCGAGCCCAAAGCTTACAAGCAGATGCAAACCATTCTGGGAAACCCCTCCACCAAGAATCCACACCACCAAGGCACAGGAGGCAAAGAGGGAAGCCAGCAAATCACCAGCCGTCTGTCAATAACTCAGCCTCCTTCAACCTCAATGCGGCATAACGTCAACAGAGCCAACCGAGATGGTGTAAGGATCATGTACTCGTACAATATCACATCCCACATAAACCGCAAGGAAGAGGCCAATCAACAAGAACCGCAGCGTTAACGAATCCAATAATAGCAGCACTATCCCGGTACTTGTTTCAGGTTTCGAGTACCGTGCTCGAGCAGCTCGTGGGAAAACTCACGCCAAGAAATGTAAACAGCCACAGTCACCGCCGGCGCCCCACCACCCTCCTCCCACTTGCAGGATGTGGCAGTCTTGATCGACCAGCCAGCAGCCCGGTTCTTCAAACAGCCGGCGAGGGTACAGGCACCTTAAAATGGACTCTCAGTGTTATCAAGAGTCTGTGCACCAGTCCTAATATACCGTACTGCTTTAGGAAGCAGGTTGGTATTACTCAGCCACATCTTTTTTTCCATACTAGTACCAACCCCTAACTTCACATCTACTTTAAGAGCCATCACAGCAAGAACCACCTCTCTAGATTTAGGGCCATTTTACAGAGGGAATAAATAAAGTAATTGCATGTGGTGTTGCTGTTGTTCGTCGAACAATTGGGAGAATTTTGTTGTGGAGATTAGTACCGGTGGACTACTCGTACGGTATTTTGCTGCAGCCTACAAGTAGTTATTGCTGGAACCAGGAGCTTCTCGAGTAAGGTATTGCAGCGCTCGTACCCCACAGTCGCAGTACACCTTAACGGGCGCAGGATCTCACGTCTGCACAAGTACCTGGCCCCGGGCGGGATTGTCCACTCTGTCTCAGTCAGAGAGATCTAACCTCGTTTTGCTTTTCTTATTTTTTTCCTCTCAGCCGTACCTGTAAGCTAATTTGCTATGGATATGTGCGACTAGGATGGGGATTACGATAACACATTCAGCTCTCGGCCGCTTCGTCTGTGCTTCGGTCTTGGATTGCAGATAAGGTAGTTCAAGGCTGAAAGATGAGGATTTCGGAGCAGCAACATCCTAATCCTCTCATGCCTCAAGGAGATCTCAAGATAACATCTTACCATGTGGCTGACCGTTACGAGTATGCCAAGGATTCCCAGTGGGGCTGGACAAATATTATACAAGTACGAGTAGAATTCTTCCTTCACATTAGTACTCCGGATTTCCGAAATGGTAGTCGTTTGCCAATGAGTGCTCGAGTAGGAGTGTGCCGGAAACTCCGTGTGAAGATATTTGGCACCAAAAGCAACTAATCGGGCGATATCCCACGGACCTAGGCGAGATCTTCCGACTGCATATTTGAATTCCGCAAAAACGTGCCTGGAAACCCTGACTTGATGATTGGATCTCTGAACGTTCGTGGTACCGGTATTAAGGTTAAGCGACGATGTGAACGCTCAAACTTTAGCGGAGGAACTTTCAATATTATTAATTGTATCCTAGCTAGCTGCGGAGAGACTGCCTGCCCGGCACTATATTAACTCAAAATTAGACTTGAGCGAGGCTGCACGAATAGCTTGCTATCTCCTGATTGATATATGGTGCCCTGACAGTATTTATTCACCTTTAGTAGAGTACGGTACCAGTAGCCGTGGATTAGACCGTGTAAAAACGGAGGCCGAAATTTACCCTAGGTAAGGTTCTTCAGTCCCTCTGCCTCTCTTTCATCTTCCGGTTTTTTGTAGAAACGAGTATAAATGGGCTCAATACATTCTTCACCGAAGGTCTAGTCTCTGAGCGGAAGGCTACGGTTCACAAGATATTGCACCCTACGAGCGCCAGAACCATTCCACCCAAGTGGGGATAAACGCATTGTCCAAGTGCGAAAGAGCGGATGGAACTCTAGCTGAAAATTGAAACCCAATCAGATTGATACTTGCAACCCATTTCTTGCTTGAGGGTCGAAGTCTACTTCAGCCCTGCCGATTGTCCAATAGCCATGCTGCTTGTGCTCACAGCGGGAATCTTACATGTGGTGAACCTTTGCATGCAATTGTTCTAAAAAACAATACCATACCGTACGGAGCCAGGCCCTTGATATACGAGTACTCGTAGGCTCTCGGATGGGTCTGTCCACTCGTCGCACAGTATATTCTTTGGTTAGGCTTGGGAAACACGATACCGGCAGGCGGCGGGCACTGAAGACCGATGTCAGAATACGAGTATTAGTCATCTCGTGATATCCTATGCTGGGCACAGGGGATTACGTATGCTTCTGTGCCATGTTTGTTGGAATTTTTGTAAGAGCGGGAGGGGAAGAGGTCCTATATAACGACTGTTTCTCCAAGTAAAACCATCACTCCCTTTTCTCCAAGAACATTTCCCTGAGGCAACCTGGATTGGATCAGTTCTCGGTACGATTTACCTACCTTCAAATCAAGTATAGGACTAATTCATTGATATTTGTTTTAGATAATCCGTGTCAGTATAAACATATTTCTCCATATGCGGATCTCGCTTCGGTGAGAAAGTCCAAAGCCCTTATCAACAAGTTCGGTCTGCACCAACTCGTTTCTCTGATGAGCTTCACTTCCAGGGGTCAGCGGCATCACGCTGGAGGTTATAGGAGCACAGTGATTAAGCTAATAGATGTATAGGTCTTACACTTGCGGATACGAGCGCGTATAAGCTTCCACTGTATGGTAATATTATGCCAGGGTTTGACTGAGAAGTCCAAAGGCACGGATGCCCTACTCCATTGAATCCACCCGTCTGCATTTAAACTCACATTCCGTGTTAAGCGCATTTTTCGATGGTGGTTTTCACTCTCAGCCTCTAGGAAATCCGACTCTCGAAACCACTACACTCCTCTCATTCAGCACATTGACGCTACGATAACCTTTCCATGTCTAGCATGCCTCACAATCTTGTATGTTCCTTTCGATTACCCCATAGGGCTAATTGCTCACGATGGCCTGCTGAACGGGTCGTGCTTTCCCAACTTCACATACCACAGAAGCTCTATTAACTCCAAATTCATTCCTACCCAGCGTCTCAAGAACATTTTTGCTGGGTTCGGGACTATCGGGGGATAACTGGTCCAGGATTTGATGGCATCACATAAATCCTAACCTGCAACAAGCCGCGCAAACCGCAGCTTTTCACAAGGGGTTGCCATGGAAAATGGTACTGGCCATAGGCGGGGTTAATTGGTGCCTTTGGTAGAGGAGCGTTTGCTTAGGAAGATCCCAGCAAACACATTTTCTGATGGGTTTGACAATGTGGCGGAAATGGAAAATGCCGTGGACGATAGGTAGCTCTGAATGCACTGCGGAGGGTATTTTGTCTACGGGTATAGGTGTTTGAGTCGTTGTTTACATATGTCGTGCATGCAATTTTGTGATGCCTAGAGATGGTGGGTTGGTCTAAAGCGAGAAATTCGCACGAATTCTAACTGTTCGAGTGCTTTTAATCCTCTATTAGTTCTGAAAGCTGGAGGAGTACTGTACTCGTACAAAATGCACATGTTTGGTCACCAAACAGCACTCGAGCAACCGGGCGGGAAAACATAGTAGAGAATTTGACATAAGGCACTTTGCGATTTCGCATCCAAAGTCAAATCCTAGGGATCTGGTTGATCTAGAACGGCATTTACCCCACATCTAGAGTATTTTCGCAAGTCCCCTATATACCGGCCGAAAAAAAAAAAGTGTGGATTGTCGATAAACCGATGTAAAGTGCTAGTGCAGAGCAACCGCCACAACTCTCCGGAACCTCACTCTCTTGAACCTCACCATCCAGATTGCCGTCCAGAACCTCCACAACCCCCAACGCGATAGAAATGCCTCTCTCTTCTCAGAATCCTGCAAGTGACGGTGAGTAATAAATTGATAAGATGCAGATCTGAGTAAATACTAATTGAGAATGTAGATTCCACCAATGATACTATCGGTACACGAGAGTCAGAGATTCGCCACCAAGAGATACCAGTCGCAAAGCGAGCGAGTGCCCTCACAATGCAGTATTATGGGCAAAAGTACCCTGATATTGCTACTACATTGGACCTTGGTGCAAATAATATTGCCAAATTTGTACGCAAAGTTTGGGTCAATGCAGGAATTCCAAAGAAAGAATCGCTTACAACGGTACCTTTATCACAACTTCTTGTTGATGCAAATCTCGTCTCGGCACCCAGGTCAAGAAGGCCTATAGTTCTCTCAGAGACGGATAAGAACAATTTGGTCTTGGTTACAAAATTGAACTGGAAAACATGCCGCCTCCCTCTTTCCGATATTCACCGAAATGCGGGACTTGAAAGGGTCTCAAAAGGAACTGTTTTAAATGCTTTTCATGAACGAGGACTTAAGGCCTATCGTGAGAACAAAAAATTTATCTTGAGTGGAGAGCATAAGTGAACACAATGGGACTTGTGCAATTCTAAGTTGAATTGGGACCCTGATAAAGAGTGGGCGAATTGGGCATTTACTGATGAATTTGGAATAAAAGTAGGAGAAAATGGAAAGGTTATCTTGATATGGCGTTCATAGGAGGAAAAATGGGATGAAGATTGTGTCGGGCATGAGGATAGGAATGGGCAAATGGTAATGTTTTGGGGGATGATAATGTGGAATCAGAAAGGGTTATATCACATATGGGATGGGGAAATGCCGAAGCAAAAGCAGGAAGCTGAAGCCGCTATCGCTGAAATCAATCACTCTTTGGTATTGGATAGTGAACGGCGAAATACAGAGTGGAAAAACTCAATAAAGTTTAGTGAGTTGAAAAGAAAAGAGCTTGCGCAGTCAAAGCTTTTAAGAGATCAGGCAAAGGTAAGATGTTTATATATTCAGAATTTATTTTAGTGTTCCCAACCATACCAAGGAGGATGGACTGGACGCTTGGGAACACTGATCTGCTTAGAAATAATAAAATCATGCTAATTTTAATATCAGGAGTGGAACAAGAAAATTTATATCGTACAGTATTGGAGGAGGAAAAAATTCAAGGTTGAAAAGCTAGGAGGAATAAAGAGTACAGGTGGGATTGATGCATGGAGGTACGTGAAGCATGTTGCAAAGCCAAAGCTGTGGTCTGCATGTGAGGAGAAGTTGAAAGATAATTCCAATTTTCTCCTCATGGAAGATGGAGCTCTGGCTCATACATCCTGGTATACAAATAGATTATGAGAAGAGCGAGGAATTCCAAAAGTAAAATGGCCTGCAAAGTCACCAGACTTCAATCCCATTGAGCATATTTAGGATTGGATGTGAGAGAGAATTGCAGTACGGGGGCCAAAAAATGTAACTGACCTACGTATTACATTACAAGAGGTTTGGGAAAATGAGTTGACTGTGGAGAAAATCAATTGCGAAATTGGCAGATTGCCACATGTAATGGCGCATTGTCTGATTTCTGATGGGGATAACAATTATCAGGGCTAATGTTAAGATCGCTCGTCGATCTGTCTTATCTCGCTAACTCGTAACAGGCGACGATTCCTTATCGTATAGTTATCGTATACTATTCTCAGGAGTTGCGTTCAACTCTTAAGTCTTATAGTATTAACTATATCGCTTATAAAAAGAGGTATTCGTTTTAAAGAGTAAGAAGTCTTTATATTGGTAAAGTTATAGATAGAAAATAACTTAGATGGTTGCGTAAAGAGCTATCTACCTCGTCCTTCGTCCTCCTTATATAGCCTTCCCACAACCCGCTTACAAATCAAACATAACTACTATGAGTCACAATTGTGACTCATACATTCGTGTAACATCATATGACTCAAATGAGTCATTGCGCAATAACAATATAACTATGAGTTACAACTGTGACTCATGTGGAAACATAACATCATATGACTCTAAATGAGTCATTCGCGTAACCATAACCTATGACTCACAACTGTGAGTCATGTAAAATCTCATATGACCTTTAAACAGGTCATGCGCGTAAAATCAATAACATAAAACCATATAACAAATGAAACCCTATGACTCGTACCTGAGTCTTAGTGCGAAACCAGCTAAGTCAGTCTAGAATCGTGACAGTTAATGTATTACTGAATTGTTATTTGTTTGTCTATATACAGCACCACCCTTATGATTTTAGTATTTTATACTGTATCGTGAAGTCTATCATGAGTGGTGTTGAGTTTCTTATACCGTAGGATTGTGGACGTCACTATATGCTAAAAGCTTAGTGACTTTAAGCACAATCCACACTTTTTTTTCCGGCTAGTAGAACTGCGAGCTCTTTTCCATTCTACTGAATCTAGCAGTGAGCAAGTGAAGTTAGCCCGCTTAGCTAAAATGTTGAAATCATCGCAAAACTCGATAGCCCGTCTTGGCAGTGTGCTTAGGCTCGTCTACTACTCGTAGAGCTCTGTTGCTCAGAATTTTCGGAATGGTTTCCCGAATACCACCTCCAATCATGTGAATATTCATGTCAAATTGCGCCACCTACTCGAGTATATGATAAAAGATGACCTACGAGCAGATATTTCTGAGGCCATGGCGGTGAGCAGCCACCTGTTGAAAAATGAGGGTAGGCATCGTATATAATAGAGGGACCATTGGGTGTCGGTTTCTTTTGTCTCCAGGTCTGTACTGGTACTCTCGTTGCCTCCGGACCCGCCAAAGTACCGTACTCGTACTCGCACCTATACAAAAGATCAACCGTCGAATATCACCTCACTATCATCGTCCGCCCGCCTCCATTCGGATGCTGACCATCTCGGATAGGAAACGATCCGGATTTTACGAGAAAACCTATCCCTAATCTGTGTGCGGATTTGGCAGCTCTCTTTCTTCAAATAGCGTGGTTAGCGGCACAGGTTAACCCCAGATCTTTTACCCAAAGATGCAAGCGCCATGGGTGTGTTGAGGCCATTCTCATTTCCTTGTTTGGCTAGGGCGAAGTCAGCGGGTGGAAACAATTGCACTTTTTCACCGGGATAGGTAAAAAAACCGTTGCAGGGAGGGTGCCGGGATTGAAAAGGGTTTTTTCTCGGCAGCCTTGCCTCATCCGGTGCTGCGCCATTTTTGTCCAAGCCCCTGGGATGACATCAGCGAGGACGTCACCGGTTGGAAAGCGGCGGTGAAAGCTTCCGAGCGTGAGTAAGGTACGAGTTACTCGAGCAGAATACAGTAGACTGCAATGATAATTTACCGGCAAGTTCTGTGGCGGTTGTCTGCGAGTCCTCGTACTCTGCTTGTAGGTTTGAATACTACGGTAACTTATCTGAGGGGAAGGGTGGTAGATGTAAATTAATGGGTAGGTCGGTAGGTATCATAGCTAGGAAGCGTTTTAATTGGCATGTGCTTTGTTTACAATAGAAACGGCATACGGTAGCTCTTTCACCGTTGGAAGTCAGCCCCTGGGTCGAGAGAAGCCCCCCTTTTGAGCGCCAAGTTTCGGATTTATATACTGTAACTTGCATGTGCAAAAAAGGGAATTCGGGAGAAAGAAAGGAAAGAAAAGAAAAAAAACATTCATAAACCGTTTTCAAGCTGGGGGCTGAACGCCTCTACCGATGCTCCCTCTTATCATACCTCTGTTACCGTACTAGCACGCACCCGCTCGAGCACGTCCCGGTATCATACCGTAATCATACCTGCCTACCTCTATCGCACCTACGACAGACACCATTTGCACGGACACGGGCACCTCACATAACATTCCCAAAGAAATTAGAGGAAGGAAAGCGAAATGCCACACCCATACCACCTCCGCATCTCCGCCGGTCCCGCCATCGGCAAGTTAACCCCCGTCCCCGCCAACACCCTCGAGAGGACCTGCATATCAACACAAAATGCAACAGTCTACCTAGCCCTGCACATCAAGAACCTCCGCGCCGCCTCCTCCTCCTCTCAATCGCCGAGCACATCCCCGTACTTTGCCCAAAAGAACCACGCCAATGACCTCTACGCCCTGTGCATAACCCTCGTCCCCAAGACTCCCATCCCCGGCGACGCGCTCGTGTGGGGCAACCACTTCAGCCACCCGATTCGTGACTCCCTGCCACTGGCCTTCCCGCTGCTGTTCTCCGCTGCGAGATGGATTGACCCGAGTCTCGAAGCGGACGTGTATGCGGATGAGCCGTGGATATTCGGGCCTGCTCTGGCGTCCATGTCCACCATCTCCACGTCTTCCTCCTCCAACTCTGCGCGTCGTGCGGAGAAGGGGGGAGGAAGGGAAGATGAAGTCGGCGGGCTAACGGAGGATAACGGGCTAGGCCTCACGGCGAAAGCGCGTAGAAAGCACTTCCTGACGGAGGGTAAGAGGAAAGAGTGGGTGTTTGAGCCGAGGAAAGTGTACGAGATGGAATTTTCGGGTCCTTGGTTGGATCTCGGCGAGTTTAAGGTTGTGTTGCCCGGGTTCAAAGTGGATATCTTGAAGTATTGGGATGGGCAGCCATTGAGGTTCCTGCTGAGGAATAGAGTGAGTGGGGAGGTTTATCTGGTTGTCGAGTTTGAGCCGGTTGAAGAGGAAGAGGAAGGGTCGGATGGGAGGAGTACTAGTAGTGGGGAGGATATCGATTAGAAGTGTTCCATTTGGATATCATGGGCTTTCGGTAGCATCGCTGTGCGATGGGGAGGGTTTGCGGGCTTTGCCTGCGCTAAATGGGTTTCCGCGAATCGTGGAATCTGACGGAACTAGATGTCCGACTACGGTGGCTAAATAGATCTATTTACTGTGATACAAAAAAAAAAAAAAAAAAAATCCCTAGATAGCATTTAGGATATCATCTAGATCCCTCGCCCCTCGCCCCTCGTGCCTATTTCCCGCCACCCTCTCCGTTCCTATCGGCCCCGGGAATGGGTATCTTCCCACCGGGGGAATCAGGAAACCTGGCAGTCAAGACCTCTACGCCATCCTCCGTCACCAAGAGCGTATGCTCGAACTGGGCACTCATCTTGCCGTCCGTAGTAGTACTGGTCCACTTGTCTGGCCAAGTGATATCTTTATAGGTGCCCAGGTTGATCATCGGCTCAATGGTAAAGCACATTCCTGGCTTTGCTGCGCCCACGGCCTTATTCTTTGCATAATGAGGTACGTTAGGGTTGCAGTGGAAGAGTTGGTTGACACCCTGGCCGTTTGGAGTCAGTATACTAGGCATACTGTGGTGGGAATTAGCTCACGCACGTGACCAATATATGTTCTAACAACGCTGCAATTTCTCTGCTTCGCGAGCTTCTCAATGACGTTCCCGGGCTCACGGAAAAGCATGCCAGGCTTGACGAGTTTGATGGCCTCGTCCAGACAGTCTCTTGAGGTTTCGACTACTCGTACGGTATCAGGATTTTCTCTCGCCTTGTCACCAACGTAGTATGTCTCGTTCAAATCGCCGTGGAAACCACCGTGATAGAGAGTTATGTCAAGGTTTACGATGTCGCCGTCTACCAGTTTTCTCTGATCTGGAATACCGTGGCAAATAACTTCGTTGATGGAAGTGCATATTGACTTGGGGAAGTTTACATAGTTCAACGGGGATGGGTACGACTGTGCGGGGAAGGGTTAATAAAAGACCAAATATTTAGGCACATGGGGAGTAGGACATCACGCTCGATGCAAGCCTTATGCGCAATCTCATCCAGCTCATCCGTGGTAATACCGGGCCTAACCGCCGCAGCACAAATATCGAGAACCTCCCTAGCCAGTCTGCAAACCTTTCTCATACCTTCAATTCCCTCTGCGTTGAGGATGGTGATGTTTTTAGGACCACCCCTGGTCTGTTCAGACTTCGGAACTCCATCCTCAGAATAGTCTGGACGTCTGATGCTCGAGGGAAGTCTTCTTGTCGGAGAGAGCGGATATGCAGGACGTATGGCGCCGGTGTAAAGAAAGTTGGGGAAAGGGTCATAAATTCCTGTTTCTGGATCGGTCGGGAGAGGTGTTGGCTTGGTTAGGTCTTTTAGGGATCGGAGAAGGGTGGAGTTCTTACGAGCCGACTGTTTGTGAACAATTTTGTGCTCAGACTTTAGAGGTGTTAGCGGGTATCTTGTGCTCAGCCATTTCCTCCACCTCGTACGTTCCTTCGGTTAAGAGGTGAGTGAGCAGTGGGCATACAAGGAGAGCCTCAAAGCAGAACCGAAAGGAAAGTAGGAAAAAATTACCCAGCTGGATCTGAAACACTCCTGCGAGCAGAAGAAGGACTCTTTCCCAAGTTTCAGACATGTTGGACACTGGAGAGTAGATATGGGGTTAGCGCAAGCCACTCCTATGCAGAGACGCTTTGCGGTGGTCATCTCCTTCGTCCCGAATAGCCTCCTAGTGTGCTAAATGAGGAGCAATAAAGGACGAGGTTTTTCCCTATAGGGGTTCTGTTCGAGAAGGTTTCTTGAGTGAAGAGACGACGAGGAGGCGGGGGACGAGTTGAAATAGGCGAGATG
>QLOI01000870.1:17332-32070 GCA_003313605.1 Tuber umbilicatum | reverse complement strand
GGGGAAGTTGGGGGGGAAGGTTTTGTGCTTGGGCGGGGAGGAGGAGGCGGGGGAGGAGTCTTCAACAGGTGTGATTACTTTCGAAGCCTCAGCCAATCTTGCCTTGGTGATGGGATACGGTAATCTTTGAACACACTGGGCGTCGGGTGTCAAGATTTATTTGCTCCTCTATTCTCTCTAAACCTTATCTCAGATCAATCTGATTAGGCGGCAGTCCTTAATCCGTTCATGCAAGCGAGACTTGGCGCGTCTTATCGACCAGGCAACTGGGTTTTTTTTTTTACACCTTTCATCATTGAAGAGATTCATCATCGAGAGAGATACACCCTTCTCATGCTCATTTCTTGTCTCTATCATTAAATTTTTACTCTACTCTTTGATATAATTATTATCCCCCTTCTCATAAAGTTACCGGTACCCTCTCATCTTCCATCTTCTACTCAAGGCTTGCCCTTCCACCCTTCGGGGGTCCCCTACCGCGGTGCTGTCGGTTGATCCAAGTCATGATCTAGTTCACTGAAGCTGGGTAGCTGCAACCAACCCTCCCTTCCATCAATCTGGGACCCCCCCCTCTTCCTCCTTTTCTCCCTCCATCTTCCCCGTTTCCATTCCTTCCTCCCCCTCCCCCTCCTCCCTTCTTCCCTCCCTTCTGCTCTCTCACTCAACTACACACCCTCCGATTTCACTATCACAAGTGCCCAACAAACCTCTAGCGTCATCGCCACAATCATCTAATCATCAACCATGGATACCCTCCCGCCAGAAATTCTTCACAACATCCTCAAGCCAGAGAATCACCCTGCTACCGGTTCAACGCCCAAGGGATCCTATCTGAGATTGCGTCTTGTCTGTCGTACTTTCAGTGACATTATTGCGCCACACGCATTTGCCAGTCTTTGCATCACCGACAATGAATGCACCCTGGATCGTCTGTCCAAATTTTCCAGATGCACAGATCTTGCTCCTCTGTTGAAGTCGTATCTTTTCCACTTCGGCGAGCCTCCTAAAATTACACGTACTTCATCCCTTCCCATCGCAACCCCGATTTCACTAGACATGCATAATGACAGAGTAACAGCCTCCACGATGAAAGACTACTTGAAGGTTATTTCTCTGCCTAAAGAGCTGTATGAAGAAGCTATGTCGGCGCACACTGAAGCATGCCGTCAACAAATTTCTCACCTCACCCGAATCTTGAACTTTCAAATTTCGGGGGATATTGAAAGGGTTCATGTGAAGCTTCTCTCCGAATCTTTCCCGAACCTCCAATCCATTGGCGTCACCGTTCACCCTGCCCAAACCCTCTCTGACATATTGCCCAACTTGAACATTACGAGCAGCCATAGCGGCAGTAGCAATTGGGGGCCACTTGTCTTTCGCGCTTTCCTCAGGGGCCTTGCCCTCCGTGCCGAGTCCACCAACGGGTTAATGCCTATCACTAGTATTTCCGTACAGGGTCTGATTGCGGACTGCCTGTTTCTTTCCTGTGACTTCCTCGACAATGTGTCAGTCGGGATGAGGGCCATCCGGGAAGCTAACTTCTCCATGACAATGGCACAGTCCCTTCACGATGGCACTACTCCAAGCTGGCTCTACCCCGTCGGTCGGTTGCTTCGTGCTTCAGAGGACCTTAGGCATCTAACCCTCAGCACCGTCACCTACCCCAGGCTAAATTCTCTGGTGCATCTCACTCCCATAATCTCAGGGCCGACGAAAACTCCGACGGTTCACCACTGGAAACACCTCACTAAACTCTCCCTTCAGCACGCCTTCATTCCCCGTGAGCTCTTTAAAACCTTTTTAACAATCCACAAACAAACACTTTCGCAAATATTTTTGCACAAATGCGACATTATTGATCATAACCGCATCTCAATGCTCATGCCCGCCTACGTTCTCGCCAACTCAGACCCACAAGAATCCCACCCGGCACCCTGGGTGGACGTCTTCCGCCATCTTCGCTCAACGAACAAGCCAGCCCTAGTCACCCTCTCACTAAGGTACCTCTCAGAAGGCAAAATAGCGCACGAACGCCACCTCCGCCAGTCCCAAGTCCGCGAGTGGCAAAAGTGGATAATGCAGTCCCCAGGCGAAGCCGTTCCAGAACCCCCCGTCAATGTAGACCCCGAACAGAACCCGGATGGAGTGGATTCGGAGTTCGACCACGAGGATTCGCACTGGTGCCAAGAGTGCAGCCAGCTTAGCTATGACAGCGAAGGTGACGATGACGGGATTTTCGGAATTGGGTATCCGCAGTTTGGGTGGCCCATTGATGGTGAAGCGGATTTGGATGATGAGGACGACGACGAGGAGTTGGATGAAGATGACGATTACGATGAGGGGGTGGAGTATGTGCTTCATAATCACTTTCACCATCACCACGGGAATCCGGACCTGGGGATTTGGTGAAATTTCTGATATTCCTACCACTGCTACCACCACCACCGCCGCCACTACTACGAGAGCTCGGTTGTAACGGACTGACTGCTGACTGTGGCTGCCGTGCCTTGACCGATTTCCTTATGTTTTTTTTTTTTTGTTGATCCTTTAATAATCGGACTCTTCTTGTCTGTGAGTGTAGTTATCTTCCTTCCCTCAATTCGTCTCTCCTCCCTTTCCCCACTTTCGGTCCCTTTACCTCAGTTGCTATCCCTGCAATCCCTCCTACTCGCTTACCCACGTTGTTCGTCACGGTGTGCATCGACTGTATTATTATTACCATTATTCTTGTAGCTCTGTGTGGCGTGGCCGAGCCATGTATTTCTGTCCATCTTCTCGTGGTTGATCTGTCTGGCTATCGCTATTGCTGTTGTACTACTGGTGGGTGAGTGGATAGTGTGGGTGGGTGGTCTATGTATATCTCAAAAAGATGCCTTTTCTTTTCCCTTCCTTCTCTTTCCTTTGAACATTTTTACCCAACTACATTACGATACTTCGAGCTATGCGGGACCGGTGGGCGGTTGCTAAATTGAATTGAACCGAACTGAATTGCTCGAGTAGTTAAAATAACGGTTTCCATTTTCACCTGGTAGGTTTACAAAAGACTAGATATCTGGTATTGGTACTAGAAGCACAAGTGTCGGGACGGTTGGTCAAGAGAGGATCACATTGCATCACTCGCTTCCAATCATAGCGCCAAAACTTGATTCAGTGTGTGTGTGCGCGCGCGCTCTTGAACTAGGCTATACATTTCATTATCGAGGACATATCATGTTCGTGTTAAAAGAATGAGAAAAGAGAGCGTCGAAACATCATACACTTTCACATCCGCTTTACCACCCCCAGCCATCCACTCGCCACCACAGGATCCCCTCACCAATCAATTAGCAATCAAACACAACTCACAGCAATCAAACAGGAGAGGGAAAAAAAAAGAAAACCCCCACTAATCAAGCCTCAACCCCCAAAGCATGCCCAAGCTTCTCTGCTACCCTTCCGAAAATACCCGTATTCTCTCCCCTCTCGTCCACAACATCCCCCCCGGCACCGCCGCCATCGTACTGCTTATCAACAGTAGATCTCAAGTCCCGCTCTCTCTCTGCTTCGTCCCGAAGCGCTCTGCCGCTATCATCTTTTTGCTCTTGGTATTGAGGGTCGTCTCGCATGGTTGTCCGCATAGCTATTGGTCTTCTGTATTCTCGCCCCGACTGCTGTTCTTCTGCGAGGGGGTTGGTGGTGTTGCGAGGTGGGGTCGGGGGGGACATAACACTAATGGGTTTGGTGGATGTTGTTGGGGTTGTTATCGGTGCGTCTGGCTTGTAGTCCTTGTATTCGCCCGTGGTGGTAGTGGTACTAGTAACAGGTTCGGTAGGGTAGGTTCCCGGAGGTGATTCGCCGGGCGTAAGAATGGAAGATGTAGTATTACGAATGCTATTATTATATCCTGTAGGAAAAGCCATTGGTTGTGTCGTTGCTGTCGTTATCACCGCGTTCATATCCCTGGACGTCGTCTCCCTCCCGGCGTCTCCACTCGACGTCTGTCAATCCTGAAGGACCGCGCCACGTTCGTCCTCACGGCTGCGGGAGTGGGCATCGCCGTTGAGGCCATCAACGTTCTTACCGTCACGGTTGCGGGAGGATTGGCGCCTGTCGGCATCATGGTCGTGTTCGTGGTCACGTTCATGCCTACGGCTGCCGCGATGATGTCCGCGATCTACTTCATCATCGGTGATATCTTCGTACTGGTCATCGTCATCGGCATGATTAAGGGCCGGAGCTCCGTGGGTGCGGTGGCGTTCATGCTCATCTGCAGGAACCCACACGCCCGAACCACGCATTGGTCTATCCTGGTCGGTCAAAGAGACTGGCTCACCGATGTTTCCACTGCGAGTCCCACGACCGTGAGTACGACGTTGACGAGAACCACGCACAGACAAACGTGGTTTAACAGCCGCTTTCGATTCGACCCAGTTGGTGAGTGCATCCTCACAATCTTGAATGATGCTATTAGGGTATTAGCGTAGCCTACGATCCCATTGGGTGAATTCATATAAGCATACCCTTTGCTCGCCTCGTAGCCGTCATAAGCTTCTCGTGTTTCACCGGGAGTAACTGCCGTGTCATCGATAAGTTCCAATAAATGTTTCCCGTACCCCGCGATCAATGCCAATTTCTCCGAGTGTTCGCGGAGCGCATCAAACTGATAAGTAAAGGCAGACTTGATCTTCTCGCGAGTGATGTTTGACAGCTGGGCCTCAGCAACAAGTGACTCGGCCTCCGCACGAACCAATTCCTGTTCAAGGACAACAATCTTGGGAGAATTCGGGTCCTTGTACTTCAATTGAGCAATCTGATCAGTGATCTTTTGTTTGCCTATCAGGCACCGGTTCGATTAGCACATTTATGGGTCCGGACTATATATCGGAAGCCCTTACGATCTCGGCTAGGCTGCACGCTAGCTTCAATATTCCTGATACTCTTGATGGTAACCCTGTACTGATCATAGCGATCAATGAACTGATCCTCAAGCTCTCCGATCTCGAATATGAGCACGCCCAACTTGTCAGTGATATCCGAAACGTCCTCATCACATTCTTCTCCCCAAATAGAGAGCTGCCGAGCGACTTCACGGCGCTCACGGCCAACGAGCTCCATAGACCTCATGAGATTCTTTTCCATCTTCACAAGTTGTGAGAGCTTTTTCGCCAATTCCGGTCCACTACAGCGGTAAGAGTAAGCGGTTAGTCCGGCAGAACAACAAAACCAGAAGAGGTAAACGTACTATGCGCCGGCCATAGATTTACGAAGGTTATGGCCTGCAGCACCTCCAATCAGCATCATGTTAGCGACTTTGGATCATTCGGCGAGCTCTCTTGCTGCCGCATGTCAAAATCGGCAAAGCAGGAGCAAAAGAGCGTCAAACGGAATAATCAGAAAGTCCGAGAAGCGCGCATGGCTGTTGGAACGGGATACAGCAGGAAAGGCGAATAGAGACCAACCAAAGTTCCCCCCACCGAACAACCTGCCAACCTTGGTGCTACTGGGTGGTGGAGGCGGTTTCTCAATCTGTGATTGAGTTGGTGCGCGCGACTGGCGCATTGAATAAGTTCGATGCATGGTTATTACAGTTGAAGATGGTGTTTGTTCTCGTAGGAATCAGAGGATGATGGAGGACGATGATGATGAAGCGAGGGGGTTGATCAACAGATGGATGTGGGGGGTTCCCGGATGTGAAGTGCAAGGATGACCTGATTTGACGGGAACGAGGGTCAATACGGTATCATCGGAGAAGGGATTAACGCACAAAGTACCAATAGGATAGCCAAACGATAGTAAGGGAGGAAGGAAGAAGGGTGCTCTAACAGATGAAAGGGAATCGGCTGCTAATATGTATTGTCTGTGGGAGCAATGGGAGAGTGAAGAAGGGAAGAGAGCGGTTGGAAGATGGAGAGGGAAGTTTGTTCGTTTCTCCAGTCGGGATTGAATGACGCAGACCACCGTTGCCATGATGTCACAAAATTTAGTTCAAAAGGTGAGTGAGTGTGAGTGAGTGAAACTTGGAGGAAGAATCGATACCGGAGAACCAAGAGAGCCGTGCTGAGACTAACTGTCGTGGGAATGATGCATCAGGCGATTCTTTTTCCCCCGCAAACGTCTCACTCCCGTCATCAGGACCTAAGGAGATGGGGGAAATCGCACTCGTAAGCACACATCCGGTACTCGAGCCGAGAGAACTTGCAGTATTGAGCTCTGGCTGCGAGATCTCAACCGAACGGAATTATGTCATCAATGTTCATGGTGTGCTGTACTGTACGGGGTACTGTGCTTCACCATCATCACCGTATCTTATGATACTCTACGAGTGCTTGTGTGCATAGATGCCGGTACTAGAATACACAATATGATAGTACCAAGTACCGGGGAGTTGTTAGCTCATTGTAACAGTGATATTGTATGATGCACCGGGTCAGGCTTAATTCCCTTTCCGGGGGTTTGCACTGACGTCGAAAAATCACGGAAATCCCCCGCAAGATACTGGTACAAAGTTGCCGTATGAACTCCGTATGAACTCCGGAAATCCTCCGCCCCACGACTGCAAGCATTCCCCATGCCACCGCCAACCTCCCTACCTACCTACGGCCCTGTGCCCGCATCAGTTCTCCCGATCAACACTAACCGTCATACTACCCCTAGCACTCCCCATCGTCCCCTGCCCTTCCTCAACCTCGATTTTGACTATGAACTCCCCCGGCACAACCACCAACCCGATGTAGCGACTCTTGAGAGTCAATTTCACTTTCCCCTCCTCGACCACCCCTTCCCCACCCTCCACCTCCGCTCGTAACCCGTTCCCAGTCGGATACCGATACTCATGTGTTTGTGCGAGTATGAGGTTTTTATCCTGAACCCCTCTATCAGCTTAATGCCCCCCCTCCCCGATACATTGAAAACGAAGAATGGGTCTCTTTGCCGGGTCGTGACGGTGATGGTCCTGATGACGTTGGTGCCGGTGGGGGGTAGAGGGGAACGGGTTACGGTATCATACTTTATCAGTGCACTTCAGCTCGCCCACGAAGACCCTCGTATCGGTCGTGGTGATGCGCATCGTCTTGCTTATGAACTCTTGAAGGACCGGCGATAATGTATCGGTGGTCATGGTTTTTCTCCGGCGCAGGTTGAAAAAATTTAGAATCGATGGCGGTGAATGGGACATTGTGATAGTCTACCCTACCGGTACCCGGTTAAGGGGAGAAAAAAAAAAAAAGAAAAGGGGGAAAAAGGAAAGAAAGCTGAATCGTTTCGGAGTCTCAACCCGAATTGACCGATCAAAGTTGTGTGCGGGTGTGGTGCGGTACTGTAAATCAGCGTAAATTTATCCTACTGGGTGTCGCTGGTATCACGTGGTGTGTGGATGAAGCAGGCATGGTGATGGGATGGGGGACAGAATAATATGCACGGACCAAGTTGCCAATATGATTAGCGTCCGCCTCCTTCGCTCCCCTCAATTGACAAGAAGGCGGAAACCAAATGTTTGGTGGGATTTCGGTCTTTGTGACTGCTCATCCGACGAGTTGATTTGCATAGGTTTCATAGGGCGAGCGGCACGGTAACAGGGAGTTTATTCCGCCTCATACACGAGTACCGGTAATCGAGGGGAAATGAGATGATCGCCGCCAATCACAGGCCGGTGCAAACATTGTGCGTGGAATTGTGCACCAAAAGTATTCGTACGGATATACTGTAGGGATAGAGAGCTGTTTACCAAAAAATTCTGCCGACCATATAGCACAGGTTGGTATCATGTGTGATCAGAACGTTGCACAGTTGCAATGCAATCCCGTGTTAATACCGATATCTCCAGGCATGATAAATCGATCCCGAGTGCGGAGGAGATCAATTCCCCGAATTCAACCCTGTAGATTACCCGGTCCGGCATGTCGCTCCACCCTACCATGTATCACGTCTGCTTCTCCATATTGCCTCTGGAAGGGGGAATGGTCATTGGTGTGGCAAAAGGGCTCCTGCTGCGCTCCGCTGCTTTGGAATAAGGCCGGAGAAGTTGGTGCGGTGGATACGGTACTGTTGTACTCGTATGATAGGTGTGTGAACAGATAGGGCACTGTGTCACGTGCCTACTGTGAGAACATGGGGAATCGTGGAGGGGAGAACAGTTTTGTTTGTCTGCGCAACGTACTGTACTGCATGGTTCTCTCGCAAGGCGACCGTGAGTCATCGCATTCACCCAAGCCTAGAAGGTGAGCAGGATAATGTCGGCGCGCATATCCTATCGCCAAAACGGTGATTGATGGTAATATGAACCTCATCATGGACTGACGTCGGACTCGATTTCAGCCTGCTCGAGTACCTGTACTGAAGATGAGATTGGTAGAGAAGGGAATTTACGCATGCCTCGGTTCACCCCTTCCGCCAACCATAATTGCTATATTCTAGAAGCCTTCCGAGATGGGGCACCATTTACACAATTGGGAGAACGAATACTCGTACCGGTACTTTGTTTTGTTATACGGTACCGGTACTCGTATTGTACCTCACTCGTGTGGTACCTTGCACTGATGCGGATACAAGGCTATCCCACATGGATGGTACCGGTACCGTACTTTGTTCTTACGCTTGTGCTCGGGTACCGCACTTTACGAGTAGTCTGGTACTCGAGTATCTGAGCAGTAACTTCGACCGCGAGCCAAACTAAACTAAGCCCACCGGCTTCCCGATAACAAATCCTGCTCTTTTTGATTTTTTCCTCAGTTTTCTTGGCTGCTTGGCGGGTTGACGGGCATATCGCCGTCTGGGGGGGGGATGACACCGGGGTTCTTGGAAGCAGAATCCATACTGTGCTGAACTTTTTAGGGGATATACTGGTAAGCAGACGCGATAACATGATTTTTTCTTTCTAAAGGCTGATCTGAGAGAGAGAGAGAGAGAGAGGGGGGGGGTTGTGCCTACCGGACGCATCTTGCTTGCCCAGTATGCCATCATAGTGTGGGGTTTTTTATGCGAAAAATTCCTCCCTACCCCTTAGCTCCTTGTTTTTTTTTTTTTCCCTTCTCCGGAGGGGGGGTCTTCTCGATCTTGAGGTCTGGTGTGCGGCGCTGCATGTAGTTTTTTTTTTGAGGTTGTTAATTCGCATGGTGTAACAGAGGTCGAGAAACCTCTCTCAGGGATATGATTGTGGACCCTGCCTGCCCTGCCATTACGGCACCGCATGATTGTTTGCTGGACGTGATTATCGTTGGGAGCACCGGTAGACTATCTGTATGGTTCCTTCTTCTCCCGAGGATAGCTGATTTGCGTGAATGGACGGGGGTTGGGGAATCGATTCATCCGAATTCCTGCGAAAAAAGAAAAAAGAGAAAAAAAGGGTGCAGGAAGAAGAAAACTTGTTCAAATCCTATCCTATTGTTATACGATACCGGGCAGAGGAAATACTGACACCGTGAGCGCCATACCGGCTCTGTACGAGTACAGTACCCGAACATAAGGGATTAGGAAAATGTGGTCAGGATGTCCAATCATCCGTGGGTATCTATGCCGGAACAAAATTATCCTCAATGTTTGTGTATCATACTTGTGCTACCTATTGCCTGGGATGGGTACCCTACTCGAGCACGAGTACCGCAGCTGGACCATTACTGGTGATGAAAGCTCTTGCTTACTGGTTGCTGTAATTGACGGCTGGGGTGGGCTGGTTAACTGGGCTTGTGGCTGTTGGATACTGTAGTGAGGCGCCCTGGCTAACCGGGGGTATCATGACAATATTATCGTACTGTACAGTACAGTCGCACCTCGCTATCCCGGATGGCCAAAATCCGCAGAATCTGTCCGGTTCAACGAGTAATCCGGGACAACGGGTCTGGTTTTGCAGTAAAGAATTTTTGAATTCACAGTGTTTCATACGGGACAGCGAGGTATCCGTATTATCGAGATCCGGGACAGCGGGGTTTGACTGTACTCGAGTAGCTTTTTTGTGTTTTATTTTGTGTTTTTTTTTTTTGATGGGGACGCTTTTCGTCATAAAATCCCGATGCCTCTTGGTCCCGTCGACCGAATGAGCGGGTTTGATTGGCCTGCCTTGTCGCCTGGGGATAACCTGATATTTGAGAGCTGTTATCATGATGATCCGTCTGGCTGGATTACCCTTGCGATATCGCTAGGGACACACGCGAAGAGAGAGCTCTAGGGATAATGCTGAGAAATGTCTTGGAGTGCTAATGCTGTGCGGTACTCGGGCTCGAGCATCTATTCCCGAGCGTGCTTGCTGAACCTTACTGATATTTTTGTCCTCCCCTCTGTTTGTGGCGGTTAAAGTCATCTACCTCTCCGTCCGGTTGTTGCTGGAGATAAAGTTTCTCCGGGCCTTTTTAACGATCAACTTCTTTCTCTCTGGTTTGTGGTTGCAACTTGTTCGACATAGGAAACGGGACTGAACTGAAACTACAAACCCTGTCTCCCCCCCCTCCTCATTTTTCTCACTCCGTGTACCGGCCGCACATCTCTACAACCAACTTTCTCTCCACTTCCACCAAATTTTTTTTTTCTTCTCCCTCCTCCCCACATTCTTCACCACACATTTATAATACTCGGGGAAAAAAAAAAAACCTTCCCATCTCCCCCCCCCCGGGCTTTGTGCTTTAAGGTTTAAGGTAGACTTATCGTCAATTTTTCATCTCCCCTGGCAACGGACTTAGGAGCAATCTGCGGAGGAAAGGTTGGACAAGGAAGCTTGATTCGTCATCACCTGAGGTGAGTTTGAGTGCTCTCCCATACAGAGGATCCGGATAACCGGTCTCCGCTTGCTTTCCCTTCGGGAGAGGTATGGTTGAATGGTACTTGGTTGAGTGTGTGTGAGAGGGGCGGTAGATTGGGTCAAGGAATACGATAGTAGGACAGAGTAGCACCAGTCAATCAAGCAGTTAGGCAGACAAGGTAAGCAGAGGATGGATCAAGGGAGGAAGAGGTAGAGGAAGTGGAAGAAGAAGGAGAAGAACGGGAAAGGAAAAAAGGAGGAGAGAATTTTGAAGAAAGTTGCCTGATGCCTGCTTGCTTCCTCTCTAATCCATACAATTGAGGAGGCTCTCTAGCAACTCTCTCACATATCCACTCCCCGTATATCTGTCACAAGTTGTCGGAGAGGGAATAGGGCCGGGGAGCTTATCTCCCGGACCTCCACCGTACTCCTCTTCTCTTCTTCCTGCTTCATCCTACTGCTTGCATTTCTGCAACTGCAGCCGCTCTGCCCTTCGATCTGTTGTTCCTGCTTGATCTCTATCACCGCCACACTTACCATCTATTCCTCCTTCCTTCCTTTCTTCCATTCACCCCCCTCCTTTTCTACTATTCCCACACAGACCCCCTTCCACACCCCTCGTCCCTCGCTCATATCCAATCCCCTGCCTGCCGAAAAAGTCTCTTTCGGGCACTAACAACTCCCATAGTATCTGGCTGCAACAAACTCCCTTTCCTACCTACGGTATCTTGTGGTCGAATTGCCTTCAAACTTTCGAGACACGCTCTGAATCCCTCATCCCCCCCTCACCACTCCGCTCTCCTGCTCTTCTAGCAGCCCACCAACACGGCCTCTCAAACGGGCAACACGGGCCACGATTGTCCATTTACTCCCCCTCTCCGGCATTGTAGCATAATTCTGGATCATCACGGAGTGCCATTCAAGACGACGCCGTTCCTCGAGAGCCAGTTTCTCCTTTTCTTAAATTCGCTCTTTGAACCTCCATAACCTCTCCCCTCCTCCTTCCTACCATTTTTCCTGTCGCATCGTCCTCCATTCAGCCTCGTCCGGTCCACAATTCTTGGCTGCCCTCTCCTTCAAGCTTCGCCACCAGGGATAATCAGCCGAATCTCTCTGTTACATTACCGATCCTCTGTTCCTTCCCCATACTACCTCCATACTCTCACCATTGGGCTTTGCTTTATATCTGCTAGAGACAACAGCTCGTTACTGAACCCTCATACCGTGGCTTGACAAATATAGAATGGGTCAGCAGCCTTCCAAGAGACCTAGCGAAAAGGGTAGCGCGCTGGCAAGCTCCTCCACGACATCGCTCGGCGTAGATGGAAACACCTTACCGATAACAAAGTCGGACACCCAAGGCTCTACCAGATCTATTCGCGGATCGATTCGTAATAAGATTTCGGCCTCGACGAACAAGGATAGTCCTTCGACCTCTCTCGCCGCTCTGCCTAGTGCTACAGACAAGTCTGATGCAGCATCCGTTCGATCCTCTGCCAGTGCACGATCACGACGAGAGGCCCGAAATTCTAACCCTAATCTTCCGCCACCTTTGACCTCCTCACTCTCTCGGTCCGTACCGAACTCCGAGCCTTCCACGTCGACGAATACCCCTTACGATTCTACCAACTCTCTGGTTCCCCCACCATCGCCGATTCACGGATATGTTGTAAAGGGCCACTCTGCGGTGGAGGGTGGAAAGAATAAGGAGGTGGACCATGTTTCTGATGTGCCTGCCGGGTCTGGTTCTATGCAGCCTCCCCATTCGCAAACGCCCAAGGAATCGATTTTGATAAAACGGCCGGGTGCTCCAAACCCTGTCACTATCGGAAATGGGTCCACAGAGGGTGGTTCGCCTGGGGCAGATAATATGCAAATGTCTGCACTCAAGTCCATAGACCTCGATGACATGATCACGCGGCTTCTCGATGCTGGGTATGCTGGAAAGGTCACAAAGGCTGTCTGCCTCAAGAATGCCGAAATTACGGCCATATGCCAAGCGGCCCGAGAAGTCTTCTTATCGCAACCTGCATTGGTGGAGCTAAGCCCCCCAGTAAAAATTGTGGGGGATGTGCATGGCCAATACACAGATTTGATTCGCATGTTCGAAATGTGTGGATTTCCACCGAATGCAAACTACCTGTTTCTGGGCGATTATGTGGACCGGGGCAAACAGAGTCTCGAGACTATTCTTTTGCTTCTATGTTACAAGCTCAAGTTTCCGGAGAACTTCTTTTTACTAAGGGGGAATCATGAATGTGCCAATGTTACACGAGGTATGTTATCACGCCCCGGTTGAATTATAATATTTATGTTGCGGGGGACTATTGATTGTAACCATCCGTAGTGTATGGATTCTATGATGAATGTAAGCGTCGGTGCAACATCAAGATCTGGAAAACCTTTATCGATACTTTTAACTGTCTTCCAATTGCCTCGATTGTTGCGGGTAAGATCTTCTGTGTTCATGGTGGATTATCTCCATCCCTTTCGCACATGGATGATATCCGGCAAATTGCACGTCCAACGGACGTCCCCGACTACGGATTGCTCAACGATCTCCTATGGAGTGACCCGGCTGATATGCAGACGGATTGGGAAGAGAATGAGCGAGGGGTTAGTTACTGCTTTGGCAAAAAGGTTATCCTGGAGTTTCTGGCGCGGCATGACTTTGATTTAGTATGCCGAGCGCATATGGTTGTGGAGGACGGATACGAGTTTTTCAATGACAGGACTCTAGTGACAGTCTTTTCGGCACCAAACGTAAGTTGAACTCTTGGCCGGTATTTGGAGTCCTTAGGAAACTGACAAAGTGGGTTTATGAAGTATTGCGGAGAATTCGATAACTGGGGGGCTGTGATGTCCGTTTCGGGGGAGCTCTTATGCAGCTTTGAGTTGCTCAAGCCTCTAGACTCTGCAGCGTTGAAGCAGCAGATGAAGAAAGGCCGAGGTAAGAGAGCATCGTTGATGTACCAGAGTCCTGTAAGTTGAGCTCCAGTCTCAGAATCCACCACGTTTGACAGATGCTGATTACATTCGCCGGAAAATTGCAGCCAGCAAGCATGGCCGCCCAAAGCGTCTAAGCTCAATGATCAGGTCTCCTATTTTTTCCTATTTTTTGTTCTGTGGCTGGGTTACGACTGTAACATGTTTTGATTCACCTGAGCTCCCGAGACGAGGCAAAAGGCCCTTTACGAATTTACATGATTTCTGGCGATGCAGGGGGCGGCTTATGGGGGTGGATTGGAAAAAAAAGTGGAGTGTTTCGCAAACTGGTGGAGGTGAATTTTGTGTCCCTCCTTTTCCTTTTCTCTCAACTTTTTCATTTTTTCATTTCCAAGTGATATCTTCTGTGGTGGGCAGAAGGGAGGTAACACCATTGTGTATCAATGCGGAGAACAAACGAAAACACGTACAATATGTATTTTGACGACGGGCCAGGTTGAAGACAATAGGGGGAACATGAGGGGTTGGCATCTTTGTTTCTTTTTTTTTTTTTCCCTCGTCGTCCGGATCTTTTTCCTTACCTCTTCCTCCTCTCTTTCTATATTCATATTCACTCTTATTCATACTCGTATTCTCATCTGGGCTCTGGCTTCTGGTGTTGGCTTCTTTCTCGTCTTGTCGCCATTTCTTGATTTACAGGAGGTTTCTTCTATTTTAGTTTTTTCTACTTTGCCTGCTCTTGATCACACATGATAAGTTTCTGCTTTCGGTTCCAGAGTTTTTCACTGTTTCGTTGGGAGGATAAGGATGGACCGCATTACGCTTGCTCTTTCCCCTCCCTCTTGTCTCGCCTCGTCTGACATAGCTCATTCAGGTATATGGGGGAAGAGTAGACGGGGGCACTGGATTGCTTTTAATTTGCGTTACCTTACTATTTACAAATGGGCAGGCTGTTCCGGGTGGATGAGTGGATGGATGGATGTTTTTTTTTTCTTCTCTTTTTTCTCTTTTTCCTTGTAGGAAACCTAACTAGCTAGCTACCAAACGATACGATAAATACACCTTTTTCCCATTTTTTTTTTTTTTT
>QLOI01000870.1:0-17325 GCA_003313605.1 Tuber umbilicatum | reverse complement strand
TTTTTGAAGAAAACTTTCCGAGACTGGATACTTGCTCGTACTGTACGCGGTCATAATATGTCACTCGGCTGTTTGGATGGGGACCGAATAACCTATTGACGTGGGGAAGCGGGAAGCGGCAGAATCGGTGGTGCGCTTTGGTAAAGCTCCGTCGGGAGTTCACTTGAGGGCCCCCAATAACTGGTCCAAATCGCTGTGTTGTATAATAGGTCGTGGACTCGTGGGTGTGTTAGAACAGAGTGGGTGGAATTAGTAGGGGTGTGAGTATGTTATCGCATACAGTAAGAAGGGGCATGTATGGTACTATTATCGGGAAGGTTTTGCTACTCTACGATGGTCGTAGGTTGTCATACACGCACTGTCTTTACTTTGTGGTGAACCAGGTACCAGTATGTTGCAACAATTTCAGGACACTGAAGTTTTGCTAAGCACAGCACAGTATATAGGTCTACCGGCACAGTACGAGTATGGTACTCAAGGACAACTTGGTGTGGGTTGAAAAAGTTTCACCTTTGTTAGTGCAAACTACACACATTTTCGGTAGGCAAAGGTGTAGAAACAATCCCCTTACGACCAGCGTAGAAAAACTACTTTATTATAGGTTAATCACTTCGGATTTTGCGATATATGAAGGAAGGAAGGAGCTCCATGGCATTTGTTTATGCGGTTGGTGGGGGTATTTATTTATCTCTAAGGCTATTTTATCGTATGGTAGTTGTAAGGCTGGGGATGG
Source organism: Tuber umbilicatum (assembly GCA_003313605.1). Classification (NCBI taxonomy): domain Eukaryota; kingdom Fungi; phylum Ascomycota; class Pezizomycetes; order Pezizales; family Tuberaceae; genus Tuber; species Tuber umbilicatum. The sequence goes on along the minus strand of QLOI01000870.1, from coordinate 16,592 downwards.
GTGGGCAGATGAATGTACTGTACTCGAGCACATAGAGCAGATGTAGAGAGGCAGTCTACCGTGACGGATTATAGGCGGTGTGGCGCTGACGATCCCTCGAACCAGTACCGGAGTCCTCTGGTCGGTGCGATATTGTGCCCCTTGTGCCTGATTTTTGGGCTCTGCAGAATTCCCTTAGTTTCCCTCTCCTTTCTATTCTTGGTCCTCCCCTCCCCTCCATTGTGGGGCCCATACACGCTTCTGTCCCTCTGACCAGCGGTCCGTTTGTCCAGGAACCGCTCATGTCACCATTGCCAATCTTTTCTTCCAACGCCGGTCATAACCACGATCGCCCCATCATTAGGGCCACATGAGGAGCAGGAAAAAACGAAGCGCCTGATTTTTAAAGTTCATTCACGTTTTTGTTTTTGAAACACAGAATACAATCACCCTTCATGATAGCCCACATCATTAGCCGCATGCCGACATTGTATTACCGTGCCGGTACTGCATCCCAGCAGAAAATAAAAATAATGAAGAACAAATTGCAAGGAGAAAAAGGGCCTAGTTTTTATTGTTTGTCTAGAATTTCTGGAAAGCCTTCACACCCTTGCCGGTGCGAGGGAGAACGCGGAGGACGTTGAAGCGGACCTTGGTAAGAACTGTTAGTCAGCTCTGTGGAGATTGATAATGGAGGGAAGGGGGGAGGGGTACAGTTTTCGACAAAGGCCTACATTGACCGACGGTAACCTGATCACCCTCCTCGACACGGAAAGCTGGGGAAACGTGTGCCGATATGTTCTTGTGGCGCTTTTCGTAACGTTGGTACTTAGGGATGTAGTGGAGGTAGTCGCGGCGGATGACGAGAGTTCTGTGCATCTTTGTTGAGATAACAGTTCCAGTAAGGATACGACCACGAATAGACACGAGACCGGTGAAGGGGCATTTCTTGTCTGTCGTTAAATTAACGGAGTCTATTAGCTTTTCCTTCTTCACCCCTATCCCTTCAATCTCCAAAATCCATCCCTTCCATAATTCTCCGTAGTAGGGAGAACAAACCAATATATGTTCCCTCAATAGCAGTCTTGGGGGTCTTGAAGCCCAATCCAACATCCTTATACCATCTCCTCCCACCCTTTCCCACTCTCCTCTTTGCCGGGCGGGTTTTGCTGGCAAGGAAGATATGGGGCTGCTTCTGGAAAGCGCGCTCAGACTGGACTGTCAATTCGGTAGCCATATTGTGGTCGGTTTGCTGAGTTTGTTCTGGTTGTTGACGAGGTATTGATGGCGAGTGGGAGGGACGGTCGGGTGTCGGTTATTTTTTTTCCCTTTGTTGTCGTCGTTGGGTGAGTTTAATTCACTTTTCAGCGAAGTTTGGCAGGGTTGCATGGTCACCGGATTGTGTTTTGTGGGTGACTGTGTAGTGCTGAGAGGGGTTTGCCCTTGATTGAATTGATTAGATTAGATGGGGTTTATTGATTAGATTGTCTAGAATAAGGGAGTCTTGGATCCCTCGTCTGACGGGACAATATCAACGGTGGGATCGCATAGATTGTTTGTGCAACTGGTGATCACAACGACAGCATCTCGACATGGCGAGTGTAAGGGGTTTCCTCTTTGCTCCTTTGGGGATGTCACGGCTAAGCTCTACATAGCACGGTATTTCTAGAAGCGAATACGCTACGCAGTCCCGAGACGAGAATCGCCGGGAGAAGGAACTTAAAAAGATTGAGGAATACAACCAGCTTGCAGGCACCGTTCAAGAGCAGGTATTTGTCCTCCCCTATGCAACCGGGAAAAAGCTGACGGATGATAGAGGCTATCGAGAGAGTATAATCTAGAGGCGCTCGAGGGAACTGCCCGCCTACTGAAGTTTAATCCGGAGTACTACACTATATGGAACTACCGGCGCGAGATTCTTCAACAGACGCTTTTGGCTAAACACTCACCTCCTGGGATCGCCCTTTCTCCCACTTCAACTCCCGCTCTAACCTACCCTGAGGTTAATGAAGCGACTCAGGACCCGGAAGAGGTTGCCAGGTCTTTGCGTGCAGCATATATTTCTAGGGCCACCCTCCACCTAAAGGAGGAACTCGCCTTCTTACTACCACTGCTTTCCTCATTCCCGAAATGCTACTGGATTTGGAACCACCGTTTGTGGACCCTCCAACGTGCAACGGAAATTCTACCCGGTGATAAAGCGGGTATCTTCTGGCAAGAAGAGTTGGGTCTTGTGGGCCTCATGTTACATAGGGATGTTAGGAATTTTCATGGATGGATGTACCGGCGGTTTGTTATTTCCAACATTGAATCACCAAGACGGAAAAATGTTTCTGGCGATGAGGCTGAAAGCTCTTTATCGGGGGATACGTCGCTTGTGGAACAGGAGTTTGCATATACAACCAAGATGGTTCAAGGGGTTGGCGGTATGAGCAATTACTCAGCATGGCATAACCGAAGTAAACTTATCCCGAGACTGCTATCTGAAAGAAAGTGTGGAAGACAGAAGAGGATGGACTTTCTGGAAGATGGTCTCTTTTCACTCCTCATTCTCAACAGAAAAAAGCGTTAACAAATGGTCATAGAGCTAGAATTACTTAAACGCAACATTTCCACGAACCCTCACGATCAGTCGCTTTGGTTCTATCACCGCTGGCTAATATACTCCAATACTATTACCCCAGATCGCGACACACCGGATGCTATTTCACCTTTTATGTCTCGTGGAACTAAATTGCTCATGCTAGCTGCCGAGATAGATACTCTCCAGGATCTACTCGAAGCGCATGCAGAATGCAAGTATATTCTAAAAGCTCTAGTCGAGTACGTAAGTCTACTACAGCGGGTCAGAATGGACCCGAAAGACCCGGAGGATGTTGAGGAGGATGAAGAAGAATGGACCGAAGATGACGAGGAAAAGAGGCAGGAAGATAGGAGGACATGGTTGGCGAAATTAATTTCTATTGACCCGATGAGGAAAGGAAGGTATCAGGAGATACTAGTGAGTTTGGGGGATTAGCACTGGCTTTTGCTTGCATTGTATGCTGCTGGGTGGGGGTTTACAGAGAGGCAGTGGTGGGGTGTCTTTTTAGGGGTTTGTTAGATAATCTTTTCCAAACAACCCTGGGCATTAAGTTTTTGTAGATATACGGTTTGTGCCACAGCTTTGGGAGGCTTGTAACGGGAATACTGTAATCGAGTGACGCTTTATGATTTATGTCTGAGGTTAGAAGTTGTGTAGAGTGGAGAGAGATTGTTTCATATACTCGAGTAGAGGGAATTAGGCACTACACCTGCTATGAATATGTTTTATTTTTCGTGTTTAGTCTCAGTGCGTTTAAGTCCTACAGTGTGACTAATATGATACTATACAGACTATCCGTAAACGACATCTGATGTCAAAAAGTTGAATGGTAAATGTGCCAAGAGATCTTTCAGGATTAGATTGTTGAGTGATAAGTCGCGACGCAAGATGCAACCGAACCTGCAGATCATAACAAACCGCCACAACCAAAACATTCGCGACTTCCTTATTACCCAAGAATATTTCCAGTTACACTTGAAGCCCTTTGCCCCCGCTCATAACACTACCGAAAAAGAAATCCACTCAAACGCCTTTCTCCTCTACACATAACTCTCTACGATGTCTTCAGATCAGCAACAACTGCCGAAACCACGGCGTTCTCGCAAGTCGATTGCTGTGATGCCGAGTAGCTCTGTTGCTGCAACTCAAACAAGCAAAGAAAACTCATCATCGACAGAATCAACAATAGCGAAACCCACTCGTAAATCTCGATCAAAATCATTAGGGCCGGGTGGACTTGATGCGCTAAATGGTATATCTAATGGCCGGGGTTTGAAAGATGCGAACGGTAATGGGAGGAGAGTATCTTCGGTTCGTAACCGCAACTCCCCCTATTCTGTATTCTCAACGAAACTGACTTGGAGAACCACTTCTTTGTGACTTAGATTGTACCGCAGGCTCAAGTAAAGTCTATTCTAAAACCCACTTTACCGCTTTCGCCAATCCAGGCGATCCCCGCGCATAGGTCTCGAGGGGGTAATAAGCAATCATCTTCGGTCTCCCAATCGTCGTTGCAGTCATCCTCCGCAAGCACTTTACTCAATTTTCAACCACCGCCCTTTCCGTCCAATGCAGTGCCCACCACAGTTCCTGTACGCACTGAAGAGGAGCAGCAGAAACGAGCAGAGATTTTGGCCGCGAGAGCTGCACGTCGGCAGTCTCTTGGTAACCGTCGTGTCTCTTTCGCTCCGGAGGCTACTCTTCATACTTGGGATGTTGTGGAGTATTACCGCGGTGACGATGGATCATCAACACCTAGCTCTACCGGGGGCAGCAAAGCATCTACACCTGCTACTGCGTCTGTGAACCGAACATGCGATTTCGGTGGTCAGGCGACTCCTACCCCTGCTCCGCCCCCAGATCCAAGGCTTCCAGAAACCCCCTCGAGTGTTCACAATAAGGAAAATAATCTCTCAGCTCCAACGCCGCCTGTGAGGTTTGATGGTCCTGATGATGACTTTTCTTCCCCTTTCTCATCGGGAACTGAGGGTGCTCAGAGCCCTTTTGCTGGAATGCCCGAAGCGGAGGACAGTAGTGATGACGATAGCTTGAACGATTTCGGCGACGATACTGCTGGCGGACGGACATTTGTTTCGATGGCGGGCGACACTACTGCGGGGGATATGAGTATGGATATGGAAATTGCAGATGATGAAGTCACTGGAGCTTTCAAGGCTTTTGGTAAACGCACTGCGTGGAAGCTTGAGGGGGTTACAGAAACCGATGAGCAGTCGAGCCGTTCGGAAAAGGATGATGAGATTGAGAGCCTTGGTGGGGATATGACTATGGAAATGACTCGGCCAGTCGGCGGGCTTTTGCCATCTGTTTCTCAACTTGCGACTGCTCGGCCAGGGCCTGACGGCGAAGATGGTGAAATGACTATGGACATAACTAGGCCTCTGGGCGGCCTTCTCGCTTCCCCCCAAAGGCTTATAGCAACTGCCACTGAGGAGGATGTGACTGCGGATATGGATATTACACGCCCTGTCGGTGGTATCCTTGGAACTGCCGCAAAGGCTCTGGAGAGGGCTAAGCGCAGGTCTCTTGGATCACAGCCTCAACCCCTGGTTCAATACGATGGCGGAACTAGAGAAGGTGGAGATATGGACACAGACATGACACGACCGGTCAGCAGCGCATTTATTAGCTGCCCTTTTAGGGAAACGCCCACTTTCGAAGCCGGAGACCAGACCATGGATATGGATTTTACTCGACCTGTCGGCGGTATACTTTCGAATGCTGTAGTCGGCGGATCACCTGGATTTGCAGGCGAAGACCAGACTATGGATATGGATGTTACTCGACCAATTGGTGGGATTTTGTCCAAGGCTTCGGCTCGAACATCACCAGCTATCGATATGGAGGATCAGACGATGGATATTACCCGGCCAATGGGTGGTATAATATCTGCCCCTCAACCACACCTCCCCTCCCCGACCTCATCTAATGTCGGAGAGAATGAGGAGATGACTATGGAGTTTACGAGCGTCCTCGGAGGCATTATTGGAACCGACAAATCTAACAGCACTGATGGGAATGAGGAACCACGGAGGAGGGGTCTGTTAGGTGGAAATGAGTGGAATAAGGATCAGGAGCGACTTGCTAGTCTTGTAGAGGAGGACGAAGGGGGGTTAGCTATGGATATGACCGTTGCGATTGGCGGGATCTTGCCTTCCGCTGTAGAGGTGAATGAGCGGGCGGTACAGAAGTCTGCTTCACTTTATCCCGAACTTCCGGCTCTACAAGGGACTCAAGATGCAGATGACACGGAGGAGGAGGATGGGGATCTCAGCATGGAGGGTGTTACTATGGATATCACTACCGCTATCGGAAGCATCATGCCAAATTCTAAACCTTCGCCAGCTTCTAAGGGAAAGGTAGGCACATATCAACCAACGGCAAAGGAAGTGGTACCAACACCTGTTGCGCCGTTGGTTGTTGAGCTACAGAAGGAGATGGAGACTGTTACGGATCAGGGAAGCCCGACCCCAGCAAAGAGAAGAACTAGCAAGAGGTTGAGTGCTGTATCAGCTACAGGAAGTGAGAAGAGGGTCACGAGAAGGAATAGCGCCGCTACTCCCAAGACCGTGGAGAGCGCACATTCACAGTCTCCGGTTCTTGCCCCTGCACCAATTGCCGCACAGTCGGGGACTCCACAGCAGAAACAAGAAACCCCCAAGGCCACTCCCAAGACCACTCCCAAAGCCACTCCGAGAACTACTCCCATTACAAAGATTACCCCAGCAGCGAAAGCTCCTTCAGTTGCAGGGTCTGCTCCTATTAAAGCGCCCATGCTACTTACAATGGAAAAGCGCAAGGAAGACTTCATCTTTGCAACCCCTCAGAAAAAGTTATCAACTCCTCAACCATGTACGCCTCCCGAGCAACTCACCCCTGCAGTGCCAACCAAACCAAAGACTCCTACCAAGAAGGCCCTGATAATTGAAACCCCGCTGCGTGCAGGCGGTATCAGTGAGGGCTACTCGATGAGTGCTAAAAAGAGAATTGGCTTCCCGACTTCACCCTCACCGATGAAGCAGAAAACTCCAGCCAAGCACGCTACGCCGATGGCTTTCGGCTCCCCCATAGTTACTAAGGGAGTGGGTATTGATAAGCCTGGCTTGGGATCTCCGCGTATTGCAGCGAAGCTTTCTGAGCGGAAGTCTATTGGAGAGGAGATGCCCTCGTTCTCTCCGATTACGGTGCCTAGGGATTTGATCAAAGCGTCTAGAGAAGACGATTTAGCCGATGTGGAGGAGGAGCACAAAGAGAAAGAGAGGGAGGCAGAGAGGAGGAAGAGTCTTGACCTGAGAAGTAGGATCGATATGTTGACACCAAGGAAGGCCTCTCGTAAGAGCCTGGCTTACGGTGCATTGTTGGCAGGCGCGGGCAAAAGGGAGAGGGGCGATGATGTATCGGCGGTTCTGGGAGGTGGAAAGCGAAGGAAGAGTGTGGATGGGCCTATTGCTGTTGGTGATAACCATGGTTCTACAACCCCACAGGCAAAGACTCCGAGAATCGAACGCCCTACCTTACCTACGCCTAGCTCTGGCCGAAGGCAGAGTCCAAGAAAGCGCGCGGCCGTTATTGCCCCAGAAACCCCAGTTATCGAGTCTGCCGGCACACCCGGTCAGTTGGGAGGGCAGTCTCCGGAGGAAGTGATGCCAGATCAGGCGTTTGAAGAGGAAGGAGAAGAACCAAAAATCAGTCTTCAAGAGTTTCTAGATATGACTAGCATCACTTTCCTTGACGGCCTCACTACAACCAAGCGCCGTCAAACCGGGTTCCCGGGCCTTAGGAAGGGTCGAGGAAGCATGGACGATGAAGCCGAAGCTAGTCTAGCAGACTGCGTCATCGCCGGTGCTTGCACCGTTCCCATGCTCGACCTCTTCCAACACTCTTGCCGCGAGCTAAAAAAGTACATCCGCGAGGGGCGTGAGGTCGTCAAGACGATCGAAGGCGACACACTGGAAGAAAACCCCCTACTCTTCCGAGAATACATGGAGGCTCCGCCTGACGTCAAACTTATCATGGACACCCAATTCAAGAATGTCAAAACTCATGCGCGATTTTTGGCGAAGGGGATTTGGTACGAGTGGCGGATGAAGCTACTCGAGGGCGTTCGTGCAGCACTGGAAGAAAACCTCAAGGGCCTCAAAGACGACGAAACGCTGCTCTCAGAAGCCCTCGCGGCCGGCCAGAAGCTCCTCCCGGAAATAGTTTCCCGCTTCGAGGTAGCAAAGTCGAAACTAGACTATATGCGCGAGATGAAGCGCAGAATAGAGGCAGACGATAAGGCGCAGCTCGCAATTGCCCGGGAGAGCCTCCAATCCGCGCAGTCCAAGATTGAGCAAACAAAGGCCGAACTCGCCCGGCGGAAGAAAGACCTCGAGAAACTCGACGCTCAGCTTTCAGAGCGCGAACTCCGCAAGCAAACCCTTCAGTCCTGCATCGAAGAGGCTGAGCGCGTGAAGGAGATGAATAGAGGCTGGTCGGAGGAGGAGGTTAGCACCTGGAAGTCAAAAGTCACTGCATTAGAGCAAAAACACGGATGGAGCATAATCTCGGCGGTAGATGGGACCATGGAATTGCTCTTCCTGAAGCAGCTTCGCATACTCTGGGACTCGCGCGCTCGTGCAGTTGTGGGGGTGAAGTATGTCCTGCCGGCTGTTTCTAAGCCTTCAGATCCAATCCCGCTTGGCGAGGTGGAGACTACGTTTTTTATTAGAGCGCTGGAAAGGAGGTTGTCTGGGGTAGGAAGCTTAAAGACTGTTGTGAAGATTTCAGACGAGTACTGGCGGAACGCGCTTACTGCTACGGAGCAAATCAGACAAGTCCGCCGGTTGCACCCTACAGACGTTACTCCTCCCGTGGGCCATGGCGAAGGACTGGTCGTTAAGGTCAACGTTCTCATTCCTGAAATACGCTCGAAGATCCGGATTGTGTTATCGCTGGATGGCGATTTTGAAGTCTCTGGCATGGCGAAAGTTGTGTATGGAGGCGTGAACGAGGGCGTTGTTAGTGGGTTTGTGGAGGGTGGGGTCAAGGCTGGCGCTTGGAGGGGGGTTGTTGAGGAAGTTGTTGGGAGGTGCCTTGACGGAAGGAGGAAAGGAGGCGTGGGGGTTCCTACTAAGCAGTAGAGCACTTCAGAGGAGTTTTTTAAATTTCTGTTATCATTATGGGTGGGTTTGGTTTTGCGTTTTTTTTCGCATTTCTTATTATTAGTAGTTCAGTATTATTGGAATGTTTTATTTTTTTTTATTTTTTTTATTTTTTTATTTTTATTTGCTTCACTTCCTTGTATGATACTTTTCTCATTCGGTTGGTGCTCTTTGCCGTCATTTCCTAGAACCTGGTTTGCACTCTGGCATGTGCGAGTGATTATATATGATCATCCTAATCTGGTTAACTCCTGGATTAAAAATAATAATAGTGGGATATTCTACTCGCGCACCCCATGCTTCATCGTATGTTGCTCTACGTAACTTTCTCCTATTATGTACATGTTTCTGCTGGAAGAAATGCCTCCGCTAATACCAGAATGTACCGAGCAAAAGGAAACCATATACGTAGAACAACGTTAATTGTCATGGGGCCATTCCGTATCTTCTGCCCGCGGCTGAGTCCATGTTGAGCTGCAGTGCGGGGGTATTGCGGCCGTCGATAGTGCCCCTAGAATCACCTCCGCTGGTATTTTCATCGCTGCTCCCGTCAGAGCCTCTAGAGGTTCCTGAACCGTGCGAGCCACCCAAACTGTCCGAGCCGCTAGAGCCAGTATTGCTGGTACCCCCTGTGCTGCCACCAGAGCTCGTGCTTTCGCGATCGCCTCCGCCCGTGTCGCCGTTCCCAGAATCGGAACTTCTTCCCGTTCCATACGGAGCAACAATATCGATGTCCATGCACGAAGTATACCACTACCAAACGGCGGGTTAAAAACAAGTCTGATCGAAAAGACGGGAGAGGATCACAAACTTCAACATGCTTTGTATTTCTCGACCCAAAATGGCCCGAAAAATCCCACACCCAGTAAACCGAGTACGTGCTTCCGATCTCCAGGTTGTCCGGCAAGGTAAAGCTATCCACGCAGCTTTTCATCTGCCCCCCAGGTCCGACTCCGCGCTCCTTGCTGATGGCCGAACTCCCTGGCTCCGCACACTCCCCGTCATCGTATGTGCCTCTCGAGAGAAACCTTCCGTCACCGTTGCCGCCCCTACCATCGCTGGTCCAGTCGAGGGCGTTCTGCAAGGTGTGGCTGCTCGAGGGCTTACCGGTTCCGTACCAATACGTGTAGCCGCTGAATGCGTCGGATACTTCAGGTCGCGAGACATGGCCGTTTTCGGTGTGGCGGGCGTGGATGCGCGCCCCCGGGGGGGCTTTGAGGCGGGGGAATCCAGCGGGTGGAGTTGTGGGCTTTGATTGGGAGTTGGGTTTACAGACCGGCGAGGATCGCTGCGTCGGTTGATAGGTGTTGTGTACGTCGACTTCATTGTTCCGGCCAGCTGGGTTTTTCGCGAAGGGTCAATTGAGTTCGGAGTTTGGAGGGTGGAGGGTGAGGAATACCATAACCACGGATATAACCTAGGGCCTCCTCTCCCTCGACTTGGATGTCGTCAATCTAGAGCGCATGAGTTAACTGATGGGAGAGTACTATATGGGAGTGTGTTCGCCTACCCATGAGTGGGATTGGACCTTTCCGATACTCAAGAGTATCAGAGAGAGTATAGTGGAGGTTCTGAAGAAATTGAGATATCGCGACCTCATAATGGCAAAATTCTACCTGCGAAAGTTGCTTTCCGAGCGAGCGTCTGCTGGCAGTCTGCAGAGCATTAAGAGAAGTGTTCTCCCTGCTGAATTTTATATAAACTGGTTCCAATCTGCTCTGCTCTAAAGCCTGATAACAGAGCTAACGCAGGGGCGCTTCGCGTGGGGCTCATGACACAATAGCACATACTCGCCGCTGCTGTCTTCACACGATCAAATGTTTTGTTTGATCGCTGGATATTTCCCTCTCCACGCCGGTCGCAACCAGATTGGGCAGGGTTAGGGCTTGCTGAACTGTTCCTGCAGGGAGGGATGCAGGAATAACGGATAAGCGACCAAAACACAACACGAGTGGCGGAAAGGCAATCCACCCGTTTCAAGGGATCTGTTGCACCTCCACTAACTCGTTGGTCGTTCCGGGGTTCGCGGGGCAATTATCCAATGTTGCTGCTCGGCCTGGAAACTGATCTGACGAGTGATGCTTTATGAAGTTCTTTCGTACGCGTTAGAGCAAGTATGGAGGCTAGTGGTGATTCGCGAGGAGTTGGAAAAACGGAGTGGATGTAGTGCTGGTGCCTTACCGGGGGCTTGAATGGATATATGTCAAACATCATTGATATTTCTCTTGCATCTCCTTAGAATCGACTCCTAGGGCTAGGGTTGATAGCGACGTGGCATACTTGCTGTTGGACAGGGGGGGGGGGGGATCGTGGCGCCTCCACCGCAAGTTCGGTTGTCGGACTTTGTATCTCCGATTGTCCTAGCTTTGGCTCTGGAGCTTGGAATCCTGTGACCGGTGAATAAGAGGAGCACGTCTGATCACTCGCGATGGAGATGACTAATCATGTGCCTCTATCTGAAGGGTGCGACGTATCGGCCCAGAGCTCGGGTGTTGGTATTGCGGTTGTGGGAAGTGCATCGGAGAGGGATATTGGGCTCATGATATGGAATCCGAGTTTTCAGGTGGGGTTCCGAACGCCTAGCTGTGCCGTGGTCGTGCTCATCGGGGGAGGTGGGTTTTGGGAGGAATCCGAGGTGCGAAGATCAAGGCAAAGGTGGAATGAGGATGAAATAGTCGGGGGATGGAGGATTCCTGTAGCGCTTGGGGGAGGGAGCTGAAGTGATGTTATATATAAGAAAGGGAGAGCAAATTTTGAAACGGCTCTGCAAGCCCACTACGTGTTTCCACCAATTGATTCATCATAACCGGGAACCCAATAACTTGTACTATGATCTCTCTTTCTCTCTTCTGAATGTGAACCCCTTGGTCTTCCGCATTCATTACATCTCATGCCTCAACCTTTCGTCTATTGTCCAACAAGCATTCCTCTACACTCACCGAAACCGAGCTTCATATCTCCGCACCATGCTTCAAACACTACTTCATCCCCATCAAGCAAGTATCTCAACTCTGCTTGTCCACTACAGTCTTCGGCTTGGAGCATCACAGACTTTGTACCACCCTCTGTTGCTTCATAGAGACACCCTAGCTCCAGCTTCTTTCCATCCGCATCCACAGCCTATTTTTATTGTCAGGACTAGGGTTGTGGATTATGCAGGGGGTAAATGGGGGGATCACATCTCCAGATATAGTTCCGGTTCCCATCAAGTCACCCGTGTTCAAGCCACATCCGGCAGAAGCATGATGTGCGAGTTGCTGATACGGTGTCCAATAGAGATACCTCAGATTGCTCTGCGAGATCTTGAATCGCTTTCCAGCACCTGTCATACCCCGTTAACGGTATTCACGCCCGGGGGATTCTTGACGTCTCACGTTCTAGATAAGCGAACAACTTGATGTCCAGTGCAGCCTTTGCCTCATCCCCGTACGCGAGGTGCGGGAAGCATGGGGGATTCTGGGTGGTCTTAACGGGTACGCTGAACTCTTCCAGTGCATCCATGGTGACGATCCATGGGGATATGGTCGTCGCAGACCCTTTACCATGGAACGGCCCTAATGGTTTCATCTCGAACATTTGTATGTCTCGCGAGCTCCAGTCGTTCAAAAGCACGAATCCAAAGATGTGTTGCTTGGCCTCATCAATATTCATGGTTTCCCCGTGGGGGATAGGTTTGGAGACAAAGTATCCCATCTCCAGCTCAAAGTCCATCATTTGGCTAGGGCCATAGACGGCCTCTTCGGTTCCTGTCTTGTAGTAGACACCCGACGGCCGTTTGAAAGTGCTAGGTGAAGGCAGTATGCTCGAGGTGCGCGAATTGTATACAGATGGTGCATAGAACCAATTTTTGGGAATTTGCGGCATGGAAAGGTGAGCCGAACACTTTTTTGCATGTTAGAGATCAGACAGTGGATAGCTGGCAAGAGAAGAAGAAAAAACCCAAACATTTTGGCAATGCTCTAACGAGCAGTAAAAGTCGGAATAATCTCTAATATGCATTGGAAGATGCATTTTTGCCTCGGAAGCTTCCACGAAGTGGGATTCCTTCACGTGATTTCCTTGGACATCTTCCCTGATGCGTTGCCTTACAGCGCTCCTTGTTGCGCTGGATAATTGTGCGAATGCGTTGAGGGATGACTGATGATTATGAAGTGTTAGCTAATACCTTAAATTAACCGATTATATGATGGACTATTAACCTGAGCGAAGGTTCCTGGGATAAACCCCTCAATGTCTTTTGCTCCTCCGTTGGCAGCGTATTTCTTCAAATCGAGCACTTTCTCGCCGATCCGTGTAGCACATCGAGGGTTGGGTTCTTCCTCCGTGGAGAAAACTCCAAAGGGAATGTTGAATCGTGTGAAGGGAGTTTGGGCCATGTTTTTCAGAATCGTTGATAGAAGTAGATATGGGGAAGGATCACCTGGCAGTGACGGGAGATGGGGAAGCAATAAGAAGGGCGTTTCGTGATTCGGTAATTGATGGGCTAATTGGCGCGGACTTATGCTATTGTTCTGGGGTGGACCCGGGTATTAAATGTCCTTATTCGGATATAGGCATCTTGTACTGTACTATCGAAGGGGTTTAGCGCTAGTTACTATAGTTATTTACAAGTGCGTGGATGCAAGACTACTACGTATCTTAGAAACCATCTGGTTGGCGGGACCAGGGTAATGTGACTATAAGAGGCCGATCATAACCTCGAAGAAACCATCCACTCCTCCACCAGCGGTGAACCGTCCTTCAACCCTCTCAAAGCCCAATTCTTTCAAGAATAGATCAAACCATCTTCAAAGTAAGGAAAATCCGCAAATATCTCCACCGAATCGAATCGGCCAATTAACATAGTAGGGAACCACTCAGGGAGAGAGAAAAAAGTATGTCTGCACCAACCTCCACCCAAATTGAAGGCCAGCTCTCCACCGGCCTCCCAGAAACCTTTTCCCACATAACCACCCACGATCCAATCACCAAGCAAGCCGTCTTCCACTCCTCCCGCCCGGCATCCTGGAGAGTGTTCGATGGCAACCAAATGGCCTTCAACTTGGTCTACACCACCTCGACATTTCCGGTAGACTTGAGCAATGACGCCGACATCAAGGCACACGACAAGGTGATGGAGGAGTACAAACTCGGGTTGGTGAACCATGGCGGCACGGTGCTGCGCATGGTGGATTTTGCTCCTGGGTACGAGTGCATCATGCACAGGACTGAATCTCTGGATTATGGTATTGTGCTGGAGGGAAAGTTGGAGGCGCTGCTGGATTCCGGTGAGAAGAGGGTTATCGGTAGGGGCGACGTGGTGGTGCAGAGGGGGACGCTGCACGCTTGGAAGAATGCTAGCGAGACGGAGTGGGCGCGGATGATTTATGTGCTGCAGGGGTCTAAGGAGGTGGTTGTTGGTGGGGAGGTGCTTGGGGAAGATTTGGGGAAGGGGGTGGAGGGGCTGCCTAGTAGCCGTTAGCTAGAGCGCCTGGGGATTCGTGGATAGGTCGTTAGATGTGTTTATCAACTGGTTTTTTGTTTTCCCAATTGAAAAATTAACTTGGGTATCCTATTCCCGTGGATCTCCCATCCAAGGACTGGAAAAGGCTCCAATAATTACGATGTAGCGATGAGATGTTGAAAAGGGTCGTTAAAATTCTACCTGCGCGCGCCCTATTATCCGAAAGAAAAGGAAAGGAGCGAGATCCATGTATATAGCAACATGCGCGGGATAGAAAGAAGTGTTGATTCATCCATCCGGAACAAGGAGGGGACTCTCCTATATATGGTATTGCACCGTGGACGCCTTTCTAACGCAGCTTGTCACTTATGGGTGATGATATCTTGGTAGTTCTAAAGGCGCCAGCAGATTTGATATTTTTTGAGGGGCGATAAAGCTGTAAAGTGAATATACTGTACCCATCTTTGGTATAAAATGTGTTGTGGGGAGTAAAGAATCCTGTCGCCAAGTTCGTATCGTGCTCCCTTGCCTTGTTGAAGTTGGACAGCCACAAGCCGTCGTGATAGCGGGACTAATAATGAGCCCATGCGGGGAAACACGATCGATAATCACCTAAGTACAATACAAAAAAACCAGCACCATATAGTTAATCTTTCTACTTCGGGTCGGCACATGGCTTGGTTTTTCCGGTTTTTAATTCTTTCGTTTTGTTTTGCCAGCTGAAACCAGGATTGGAGGGTAAGTATAGAAAAAGACTTTGTAAACTACAGCTGCATACCGGTACTCACATAACCCGGAATTTGGCTATTGGGATTACTCTTTCTGTTACAAAGTATCGCTCTTTGAAGCTTCTCATCAAGTACTTAAGACTCCTTATCAACCACAGCCTAAGGAAGAGCTTCCCAAGTGCTCATAGGTGCCTGTTTAGCTCTATTATGCTACCACTGATTTTCTACGATATATAGAATTACAACACTCAGCTGGCACTTTGGGGATGCCCATTTATTGGCCCGATGATCGCTGCGCTTTGTGTGCAACTTCAGCTCGGCTGCGCGAGCAGACTAGCAGCAATCTAAACCGCTATTGCAACAATCCAGACTAAATTGTACCGAATGATAACCTGTGACTACTTCTTATCCCTTGCGAAAACCTTCCTCACAAGCTCGTTCTTATTAACCTTCCCCATCTGATTCCTCGGGATAGCCTCCAAAATCTTGATTTCTCTTGGAACCTTATACTCCGCGGCCCGTTTCTTCATCTCAGCCCTCATCTTTACAAAGTCGAATCCTTCGTTTTTACCCTCCGGTGTGAGAACGAGCGCCGCTGCGACTCTCTGCCCCCAGCTTTCGTCTTCTAGACCTACTACTACTGCCTCAGCCACTTGCGGCAGCTCAAGTAATTCCCGTTCGACTTCTAGGGCGGATATTTTCTCGCCGCCTGACTTAATTACTATTTCCCGGAATCAGTTTGTGATTCTGAAGGATGATTGATGTGATTGGGGGAGCTTACTATCAACGCTTGCCCTCCCTTTGATATAGTACGCTCCCCTCTCATCGCGCACGGCTACATCTCCAGTTTTGAACCACCCATCCTCTGTAAACTCCTTCTTCGTTGCCTCCTCCTTCTGCCAGTACTCGCGGAAGACGTTGTCACCGCGGATTTGTATCTCCCCTTCTTGCCAAACTTCCATGATCTCCACACCATCGCTCACAAGGCGTGCTCCGACACCTGGCAACGGCCATCCAACAGAATTTGCCATTCGGTCGGTCAGTGGTAAGCGCTGGGAGAGCGCCATACCAATCTCGGTCATTCCATATCGCTCCAGCAGATTCCCACCTAGAGACTCCCACCGCCGCTTTGTCTTTGCTGGTAGCGCTGCAGAGCCCGATATCGCTAACCGCAGGTTCGACACATTCTTCTTACCTATAGAGCGCGTAGGCCCTGGTAACGTCTCATATGAGTCCATGAGACGGGAGTATATTGTTGGCACAGCCATGAACAGACTTATCGGCCTCCTCGAGGTATCGGCGAAGCGGGACCAGACCTTTTGCGTGTTGAAGGGGAATAGATATTCTACTGTTCCGCCGGCAAAGAGCGGGGCCAGGGTTGCGTTTACAATTCCGTGAACATGGTTGAGGGGGAGGACGTGTAGGAGATGGTCATCTTTGCACATTTCCCAAGCTGCGACTAGAGTTTTTGCTTGGGTTGTTAAGTTCTTGTGGGTTGAGACTACGCCTTTGGGGACGGCGGTTGTGCCGGAGGTGTAGATCATTAAGGCTCCTCGGAGGGGGTCTAGTGCTGGAGAAAGATCCACCGGTACCGGAACATCGTGAGGTTTGTTAGGGGGATGCTCGGGAAAGTCAAGGACTGGTGGGTAACTGGAGCTTGGGGGGAATACTTGATGAGCTTTGGAATTGGGGGTTGC
>QLOI01000869.1:47419-60648 GCA_003313605.1 Tuber umbilicatum | reverse complement strand
AAAGAACAAGATAAGATCACTAGAGCCTCAAAAATCTCACAACCCCCGCCAACCCGATTCTGTCTTCCCCGGCACCTCTGGCTCGTAATAATTTTGTGAAAGAATAGAAAAGGGAAGCAATCACAACCCAACAGCTGGTGCCGGTGAGGGGAAGTCGTTGGTTTGGAGGCCTCTTTGATGTACTCGTATCCGATAGGAATTGGCCCTGGAAATTTTTCCCGTTTGGTGGATAGCTTGGCGCGCGGAATTTTCTGCATATGGGCCACTTTCGTTTTTCCTTAGTTAACTTAGACAAGGACCCACCCGTAGAAAACCACGACACGGACAGGAGACGTCGTTTTCCCTCCATCTCAATTGCGCTTGATTTCGTCTCGTTTACTTTTTCCCTATCGGTCTAGTTAGACAATACGAGTAGCCCGCCGAGGAGATGAAAGCGCCCGCACCGAGCCGAACAGAGGAAACCCCAGGGCGCTCACTCATTATCGCACGTCCCGCTACCGTGGTGCGCCGTGACGTACGAGTGCCGGAACAAAAACCCGCCTGAGGGCAAGTGTACGAGTGCGGTACTCGAGCGCTTTACGTATGAGGCTGGCGACCAAAATCACCGGTACCGTAGTTAACGGTACTCCACCGAAAACAGCTAAATTATATCCACGCCTTCAGTTCAATGCATTCCGAAGCCGCTAAAAATCGAGAGATTGCTAATATGGTCTAAAATTCTTTTGAAAAATATCTCTCTGGCTGCTTTGACATGCAATATTGTAAAGTTGGGGATGAAAACGGCGCTAAGCTTTGCTATACTTGTACCTACAAAATATTCGGGCTGCGCCAAGACCGATGCACCAACTGTAGCTCTCTGTTGATTCCTTAGCTACTCTAGTTTGGATGCAGAGTTCTCTCGGGTTAGAAGAAAGTAAAATCCGGAACCACCGTACCGGCGATTTTAGTCGCCGGCCTTGTACTCGCGCAGTACAGTACAGTACAGTACTCGTACACGGAGTAGGGTGTAAAAAATAGGCAATTGTGACGCGGGTATGATACATAACCTTTTGACAGGGAAGGCATGGGCATCCCAAATCATCACAAAGTATCACTCGAGGAGGTGTTTGGATTTAGTTAGTGTCGGGTATCGAGACCCTCGGCATACAGGTTCTCGAAGAGTACCCTGGTTCAATGGAAGGGGGGGGGTGGGATCAAGAGGAATTATCGAGGATGTGAAAAGTTGGGGGCAGAGGAAACCTGGGAATTCAGAATCTTTGGTCGTGTTGCTCTATCGCATTAAGGTTCCATGTAAAAAATCGTTGGCTTAATACAGCCTGTTTTGGTATCAGGAGGTTCTTGATCGTGGGAGTAGCCTCCGTCCTTACAGTTCGATTGGTCAAGGCTTGTTAAGAGTTTTGAGTCTGTACTGAGAAATATTGTCAATGTGTGGTCTCTGCTCCCGACGTACCCCCCGACCCAGCATAGCCCCTGCCATGACAGTGAGTCTGCTCGTGTAACGCCCTTGATAGGGAAGTGGGCCATGACTGGGAAGTTGACCACCATTTATGATGCACGGGAGATGGAAAATTTGGCCATAGTATATTTCGACCACCGGACCTTTAGAAATAATAATATTATGATAGAAAATATAATATAGAGCACAATATCAGGTAACAGGCCCTTATTAATAATAATGCTGTATCTAAATAATTGCATTCTACCAAGAGGAGGTTATTATTCCTGCTCGATCTTTATATACAAATCTTGTGCCAAGGCTTGCTCAATATGAAGGTATTCACGGCTCATTCTCTCAAGACCCGGAAATAGTCCTGTAGGTAGGATTTGTTACAGGGCGGGGCGGGGCGGGTTTTGCACTTGGGGGCCCCACCGTTACGCGGGCCTGACTCCGGTCTTTTCCTGGATGGGGCCCCTGGCGGGTGGCGAGGCGGGGAAAGCCTGAAAAAACGCCCTGTCCCGGGCGGCGGGCAATACCTGTAAGAGAGTGAGGATTCATATTCTGAGTTTATGAGTGGAATGGTAAAGCAAAGTTACCGCTTAAGACTGGGATACTAAATCAGTAGTTTTATCACTCAAGAGACAGATTCTAAATATACTGGAGAATTGCATCCCATATATTCAGCTCCTATGGTACAGAGGCTGTTAAGAAAAGTCCCCCGTGGTCGCTATTGTCTGAGGCAAGGAAATGATTTAATTTGGTAGGTCTAATGCTATGGAGGGCAAAAAACTTTGATATCTCAAACCACTATCCCTCCCATCATTTACGTCCACCCCCCGAGTAATTGTGCTGGTGTCGAAATTTACAGGGATATTCGTCACAGCTCGGGGATAGTGGATCTCACTAGATTTTACAGTATAGGAGCCAGGTTGAGAGGGCGAATATCGAATATTATTATTTTTTGGTTCATTGTATTTCTCGTCAGATTGACTACCGTAGGAACTTGAATAATTGAACCGTGTGCTATGTCGTTGGGCTTTCCTCTCTCAGTAAGGTCAAGAAATTTTCTTTTTTTCCATATCTCGGCGGGGGGCTGTGTTTTTGCGGTGTTCCCCCCCTCTAAGTTATTCCGGAGAAGAAAATTCTGGACTTCATAGCAGACGGTTCGATTATTCAAGTTCTTACAGAGATAGTCAATTGACGGGAAAGTACAGTGAGCCACTAAGAATAATTTTGGTAGAACCCCCCCACTTTCTCAGTACGAGTAACCAATCTTTAATTAAGGTTAGTATATATATACCCCGCTTGGGGTCGAGCTCCATACCTTATCTTTACTTTCTAAAGTTAGGTTTTTTCCTGGCCCTAGTGTATCGTCGACCTTTTCTAAATGCTTCTCAATGTCTCCGAGTCTTCCCTCAATATTCTCTCTGAAGACAGGACAAGAAGGAAGGAAAGGAAACGGGAGAAAAGATTTCAAGGCTTGCATGTCCCTCCACTAGTACATACGCGTACCACTGTGGCCACCGGGTGCGGGTATTTCCCATACTAGGTGTGAGTATTTCCAACAACGGGTGGAGTGCGGGAGGCGAGTGATGGTGAATGATGGTTTGGTTAGGAAGGATCTGAATTGCTTGGGTTGGGCTCGCCCCGTACGCGCCGGAGTTCTTGAAAATATGTTTCTGGGGAATTTAGAGTTATTTCTCTACTGTTCCAATACATTGCTGCATTCTACTATTTTTATGCTTCTGTTCGAGAATTCAAGTGTTCGAGTGGTGCAGTGTTACGATTGGAGATCCGTCATTCATGGAGACGCTGCAACTTGGACGACAGTACTCGAGTACTCCTGCTACCGGCACATCCAAAGATACCAGTGGTTAGCACGAGGCGCGATACCAGCGAGTTTTTGATTCATTTCATAGTTCGCAATTGTGTTTGTGAGTTTGTAGAGTAATGTATCACTATAACGAGAGAGAGAAGCAATGATGGCCGGCTAGAGACAATTTGACCACAAGAGCAAACGTTCCGCTCATCTATGAGATAAAAAGGCATAGAAACTAGGTTAAGCTGGAATTATTATATCTATATAGAAGGTGGAATTAAATCCAATCCTTTTCTTTACTTTGCCGTCACCGTACAATCGTTGAGTTTTCCATATCAGCAGCACTTCTCTGTAACCATAAACTAGGTTGACGGGTTTTGCTCCACATTGATGAGTGCTGCTTTTCCCCCCATTTTCAACGTATCGTTCCTATTGCCCATCAAGCATTGGTTCACCCGCACGATCCCCTCATTAACGTTGGTAATGGGCCGTGAGCCTATGTATTCCCATAGCGATGTGACAATGTAAAGCTTCGGGCGCTATAGAGACCATAGGAGCTCAATGTTAGACCAACTCATACGAAAAAAAAACAAGGATGTTGATTTTCGATTCTCTATGTAAGCCGAGATTTCTCAGGGATATCTGATGTGACCACAAACACCCGCAAGAACCCTCCGGGCAAATCCACCCACCCACCATCAATCAATCAATCCATCAAAAGAGGGCCCAGAGTCACTCCACCAATCTCACAAAACCAGCCAATCTAATATCCCCTCTAATCCTCCTCGGACCCGTGAAGCCTACGCCCCTCCTTACTATTCAAGAAGTGATTCCTAAAACCATCACCGCAATCAGCCCACCCCATCCAGCTCTATCAGGAAAAGAAAACTACATACTCCTTAACGGCCCAATCCATAACCAAGTACGCAACAACGAATGGCGGGACAACGTACAGCACCTGGCCCTTGAACCTGCGCCAGGAATTGAAGACGGCCGCGTGCATGCTACCGGCCAGCGGACGCTGACGATTCGCCGAGAGCGTGTAGCTCGTTATTCCCTTTTGCGGGGGGGAACCGAAGCTGCCCCACCAGCCCATGTATCTGTTTTTGAAACCATTGTTAATTTGGTGTTTTGTGGGGGGAGGAAGGGAGGGGGACGTACTGTCCGGGAACTTTTTCGCCGCCGCCGCCCATTGTTTTTGTTTGAGTGAGTTGAGTAGGTAGAAGTGGGGAGTTTGTAGTATGTGGTGGTGGTGGAGACTCTGGTGTCGTTGGTGTAGGGGAGTTGGGTCGAGTGGAGTTGGGTGGAACGATGGGGCCGAGGGGCAGAAACCGACAGGGTTCCCAGCCGGGATTCGTTCCTACAGCACTCTTTTTTGTTTGCTATTGTGACTAAGCCGTTACTGTAACCCACCATCCACCCCACCATTTGTTTGGGAATAACACGTTTTTCTTTCTTCCTCTCTTGTTCCTCCTGTTACTTCATAACTGCCAACGCTAATTGAAAGACATGGCTGGAGCTCTCAATCTCATCTCTCGTCTGGCGATTCCTGCTGCTGTCGGAGTTTCGCTTTTTCAGCTGAGCATATATGACGTCAAGGGCGGAACTAGAGCGGTGATTTTTGATAGGTGGACAGGGGTTAAGGAGAAGGTTTGTTTGCTGGCTTCTGAAGGGCGTTGGAGATGGGATTGAGATGAAGGTTGCTGATAGGGGGGAATAGGTCGTTAATGAGGGGACTCATTTCTTGATACCGTGGTTGCAGAAGGCGATTATCTACGATGTTCGTACAAAGCCCAGGAATATCTCTACCAC
Organism: Tuber umbilicatum; assembly: GCA_003313605.1. Classification (NCBI taxonomy): domain Eukaryota; kingdom Fungi; phylum Ascomycota; class Pezizomycetes; order Pezizales; family Tuberaceae; genus Tuber; species Tuber umbilicatum. The sequence goes on along the minus strand of QLOI01000869.1, from coordinate 55,579 downwards.
TACTGGAAGTAAAGATCTCCAGATGGTATCTTTGACCTTGAGGGTTTTGCATAGACCTAAAGTGCAGGCTTTACCTAAGATTTACCAGGTTTGCTCCCTGTTCCCCCTCCTCCTCAATTCATCTCAGCATCAAACTCTAACAAAAATGGATTATTATAGTCCCTCGGCCAAGACTACGACGAACGAGTCCTCCCTTCCATCGGCAACGAGGTCCTAAAGTCCATCGTGGCCCAATTCGACGCGGCAGAGCTCATCACCCAGCGCGAGCAAGTCTCCAATCGCATCCGTGCCGACCTACTCAAGCGAGCGCAGGAGTTCAACATCACCCTCGAGGACGTCTCCATCACACATATGACCTTCGGCCGCGAATTCACCCGTGCCGTCGAGCAGAAGCAGATAGCACAGCAGGACGCCGAGAGGGCTAGGTTCATCGTCGAGAAGGCCGAGCAGGAGCGTCAGGCGAATGTCATCCGTGCCGAGGGAGAGGCCGAGAGTGCCGAGACCATCTCCAGAGCTGTGGATAAGGCTGGCGATGGGTTGATCTTTATTCGTAGGATTGAGGCCGCGAAGGAGGTTGCGCAGACTTTGGCTAATAATCCGAATGTTACGTACTTGCCTGGTGGGAGGGGTGGTGAGGGTGGGAGTGGGGGGACTGGGTCGAACATCTTGCTTGGGCTGAGGACTTAAAAGGGGGGAAGGGGAATAATTAAGGGATTTGTTGGATTTCGATCCGGATAGGCCCCGTGGGTGATTCCCCTATTTTTACTTTGTTCTCAGCGGGATAGATTGAGACTGTGGATGCTTCTTTTCGGGTACATAATTGTCTACAAAAAATAGCAATCTCCCCTTTCTTCCATTTTACAATGTTCGATTTCCACGGCCGTAGTATGGGAGTGCGAGTGAAGTTGAACTTTTGTAATAAAGTTATGGATAATTGGTAGCTTGTAAAATGCACATGAGTTTCCGATACTCCGATTTGCGGCTCCCTCCAGCAGCCGAATGCTTGGCCAACTCACACAAGCTTTCCGGCCAGCTCCCATCCCAAACAGACCCTCTTCTCTCTTTTCACCGACGCCCACCATAACAGTGAACTACAACCACCTACAACTCCAATCCTACGAAAAGTTTCGCTCCCACAGTTTGTCGCCATAATCATGGCGTCCTCCTCCTCCTCCTCAAGCCCAACAACCCGCATCATGAACGAACTAGCAAACTACCGCAAAGAGCCCAATCCCGCGCTGGAATCCCTAGGTCCCGTCTCGGAAGACGACCTCTTCCACTGGACCGCAGTGCTAAAAGGCGTAGAAGGAACTGCGTATGAGGGCGGCCGCTGGAAGATCGACATCAAAATTCCCGAGAACTACCCACATAAAGCCCCGGAAATGAAGTTTTTAACGAGCATTTGTCACCCGAATGTTCACCTCAAGGTCTCCCATCCCCTGCTCCGTTTCCCTTGAGGGAAATGCCGTTGCTGACATTATGACAGACGGGGGAGATTTGCTTAGATTTGCTCAAGAATAATTGGTCCGCGGTATGCTCGATCTCGGCGACATTGACGTCGGTGCAGCAGTTACTCGTTAGCCCTGAATGGGATTCTCCGCTTAATGTGGATGCAGCGGCGGTTCTCAGGGCTGGGGATACGGTTGGGTATGAGAGCTTGGTGAGGGTTTGGAGTGTGCTACATGCTGGAAAGCCGCCGACGCTTGGGTAGGAGGGTATTGCGCGCCGGTAGGGGAGAGCGAGGGGTGGAGGGATGTATTGCAGTAGCGTCTATTATCGAATACGAATATATCGTCGATGCCTTGTTCCGCGAATTGAGGGTTGGGTTGGATGTGTTTACGGTGGTTTGGGAGAATGAGGGGGGAGGAAGGGGGGGCGAGTGGTTTGATTCACGTCGGGGGTATCCTTCTCGAGTATGGTAAAATTCTAGTATCTTGAGATCCGGTAAAGGTATCGTTTTAGATACCTGCCCGTTCGACAGTTTCTAGCCGCATAGCCGCATTCACACTTTTCCCACACTCTGAAATTGATTCTCACGCGTGTTCCCTATCTAGACATCCTCCTTCGATCCCCTTGTAGTCGAGTAACCTCTGCTGTGCGAGCACAGTAGCCCAATGAAATTTTCTACTTTTTTCCTACCAAGACTGGAGCCCCGCCGTCCATGGTATGATAACTGGGAGCAGCTTCAAACGCTGGATCGATAGGCGGAAGTTATCATACCGATGTGCTGGTCGCCATCCCCACACACTTCCTGGGTGAGGGTACACTCTAACTTGGGCATGCACTCAGTGCCGACACATACCGCATAGTAATCTAGGGATCTCCCCACTAGAGAACCCCGCGCCAATCTTTTGTGCGCACAATTCGACCACAAAAGCCCTTCTTTCAGCTCTTTGCCCTCTATTATACCTCTAACCCTCCATCCCAATTCTAATTCTACACTACAAGACTCTATCCTTCATACCACAATCTCAGCAAGAATGGCTACTGTCGATACGCCTAAGGGTATATACACCCTCATCTGACTCCCCCAGATAATTTGAGCGAAGGGGCTGACGATTATAAGTCTGGACAACCCTCCTCACCAATATCAAGTACCTTCCAGGTCTACTGGCACTTGACTTCTCCTTGAAATCCGTCGGGTCAAGGTACCCCCTGATAGTCATGTACACGGGCACCCTTGAGCCAGAGGGCCACGAAGCGCTCAAGTTGCGGAATATTCCCACCAAGCGGATAGAGTATTTACTGCCCAGCGTGCACAAAGACTACGGGAATGACATTAGGTTTTATGACTGCTGGAGTAAGTCCCTCCCTTCCAAGTTCCCTACGGAAGAGAGAGATGGGGAATGGGGAAGAAGTTAATGAAGGAGTGGGGTGGGGTGGGTTTAATATAGGTAAACTACAGCCATTCTCGTTAGTAGAGTATGAGCGCGTGGTTCAATTGGATAGCGACATGGTTGTCCGCAAGAATATGGACGAGTTAATGGACTTAGCGCTGGATATTGAAGGAGATAGGGTATTCGCAGCGTCGCATGCGTGCGTGTGTAATCCTTTGAAGAAGGCACACTATCCCAAAGATTGGTACTGCGCACCTCCTCTCCCTCCCCCCTCCCCTCTCTTGAAAAATATACCCCCTCAAAGTGTTTATTACTGTAATTAACCAATTAACCAGGATCCCCGCAAACTGTGGTTACACCTCTCAACACTCCACACCCGAAGAAGCCATCAAGACCGGTGCACCCAGCACCTTTGGTCTGGGCATCTGCAACGGCGGCCTCCAGGTAGTCCAGCCCTCGCAAAAACTTTACGACCAGATCACCAAGACCCTCAATTCCCCCGATGCCACCGGGGACTACGAATTTGCTGACCAGAGCCTCCTCTCCGACACCTTCCGCGGCCGCTGGGTCCCGCTCAGTTACATCTACAATGCGCTCAAGACTCTGCGCGGGTGTCATAGAGAGATCTGGAAGGACGATGAGGTCAAGAACGTACATTACATACTTAGCCCGAAGCCATGGGATAATCGTGAGAGCGAGGACTTCACGCACAAGTGGTGGTGGGAGTGCAATGACGCGAGGATTGCAAAGGAGAAGGAGGTGGGGATTAGTGATAGGTGGCAACTTTTGTTATCGTACCCGTAGTTATATACACCGTCTAGTCGCAGCAGCAGTATTCACATCGGTAGCCGTGCGGTATTAATTGCGCTCGCGGTGGGATCAAGTTGTGAGACGAAAGATCCAACCGCTCTGCCCAGCAATGTTCAACTACCGGTACTCATACTATGACAACCACAATCACAATAGCAGAGATCTGTGTTTATATTGCCCTCCTTTCGCTTTGCAATAGGACCTTTCGCTCCGGACACGATCTAGAGCGGATGGAGCCGAGTGTTCGAGATTTTCGCGAAGGTGTACTCGAGTAGCTTCCTAGTTGCATCCCACCGTCCCACCATTTTATCCCCACGAACAAACCATGCCCACTTTGGCTAGCTTTATAAACCTCTCGTTCCAGAAGATTATTTATTCACTATCGTAGGGCCGGTGTTAGAAGCACGAATCGTCTTAGGTGGGTATGAAATGAACAAAAAAAACAACTTTTTTTTTTTTGGTCTTTTATTGGTTTTACTTTTTATTTCTCGTGTGTAAAAGAATGGAGCAAAGACCGGTCCACAGACCAAGTCTTATCAGTAGTTTGTGCAAAGAAAAAAAAGAGAGAAGTTATACAAGTAGCTTTTGTGAAAGCAAGGGAGGAAGGGTTAACGATTGGGGGATGGGAAGGAGAGGGGGAAGGGGCGAGCGGAAGAGAGAAAGGAGGAGAGGGGGACGGGCAATGGGGAGGAAAAAAAAAAGAAAGAAAAAAAAGAGGTGTCCGTAAAAACACAATCTGATTCAAAGAAAGTAAGGGACGTAAGGGGGGGGCAAAAAACGAAAAACAAGAGATATAAAGGAGTGTAATGCTCGTATCGAGCGTGATTCCTCTATGACAATGCGATCAACCTCTTCCCCCCACCGCCAACTACCGACCACCACCCACTCTGCCGTCAAAGAGGTTCTCAGTCATGCTTGAACGCTTCAGGGACATGTTTCCTCCAGAACGCCTCCAACTCAGCCGGCGTCGACGGGGTCCCGCGTCCTTGCGTACGTTTACGGCCACGGCCGGAAGCACGCCGCCCATTACCCGCCCCAGTGGTATTACGGCCGGGGCGATTTGTGCGCGAGACGTCCTTGGCCCCGTTCGAGGAGGGGCTGGAAAAGCTCTTGGAACCCCCCGCATCCTTATTGCAGTTGCACCCCGGGGCGCCACAGGTACACCCCTCGGGCCCCATATCGCCTTTCCCGCATTTGGGGTCACCACACGGACACATATCGGCGGGGGCGGCATCGTCTTCGCAGGAGCACGAGGAACACTCGCATCCGCAAGGCTTCCTGGCGGCCTCCTTGAAGACGGGGGCGGCATCGTCTTTGCAGGAGCACGAGGAACACTCGCATCCGCAAGGCTTCCTGACAACCTCCTTGAGGACGGGGGCGGCATCGTCTTTGCAGGAGCACGAGGAACACTCGCATCCGCAAGGCTTCCTGACAACCTCCTTGAAGACGGGGGCGTGCCTCTCGACTTGCACCTCCTTCTCCGTCTGGATCTTTTCTAGCTTCGGTGCGGCTGTCTTCTCTTCGGTCACGACCTCAGCTTCCTCTGTTTTCCCCTCCTCCGGGTAGAGAACTTTGCCTGGCTTAACTACGGGGACGTAAGTGACCACGAGGTGGGGTTTTGCTGGGGCTTCGGTGACGGCCGGTGGGTGAGCGTGCGGAATAGGCGCCTTTTGGACGACGGGTTGGGGCGCGGGGGCTGGTACGGTGGGTTGGTTCGCGGCGTGAGGGCGGATTTGGGGCTGTCCGTCACTGAGCTGCTCGACGACGAACTTAGGTTGGACGACTGGCGCGGCGGTTGCTACGGGCTGGGACACCGTCACGCACTTGCCCGTGTCGTCGCACTTTTTCTTGCGTATGATCATGGTTCCTGGGGGATACTCTGGGCTGTATCGTCGTGTTAGTTGGAAGCATCTGTTAGCTGTGTACCCGGCGAGTGATAGTTTATGAATTTGGAGCTTGCGAGCGGGTGGATAAATACGTGCCCAGCGGGATATGTGATATCGCGTTTCCCCATAGGATTCTCCTTGAACCCCTTGAACCTGCCCTGCCTCAGGAATTTGTCCACTGGGCGCCTCCGCCTCCCCTGCGATTGCCACCCACCCCGAGGCTGTTGCTTATTCCGTAGAGCACTGTTGGTCACTTTACGAGTTGTGGTAGCAGTATCATTCTTCTGGTTCGGCTGCTTGTGCACTATCAGCTTCGGAGCCTTCGCGGCGCCAAGGCCCGGTTGAGTGCTCTGCGACGGGGGGTTCGTCATATCATTCGTCGCGCCGCCCGGGTGAGCCTTACAATTTGGCCCTGGGACGCCCTTGTTCTTCCTAGTTGGTGGGAGCGAGTTGGAGGGATTCCCTTCATCCTCCGCAGCTTCAGGTTTGGCCGTGGCCTGGGGGGCGGCTGACTCCTTCTCCCGTGCCTCCTTCTTCTCCCGAAGGGATTTCTGGTAAGCAGGGTCATTGTCGATTACCAGCTGACCCTTCTCCTGCATCTCCTTTGCGCTACGCATCATCTTTTCCGCCTTCGCCCGGATGTGCTCCGGCCAGTCCCGCTTTGTGAGATGTGGCTGGCGGGCGGAGGGGGTTTTCCAGTTGCCGTCGGCGTCCATTGTCAGGTCCGGTATGTGCGGGTTGTACATGTAAGGGCGGAACACGCCTGCCTCGCGGGCCTTCCGCTCGTGGGCGTCTATGAGCTTAAGGGTAGGCAAGTCGTAGCCGCGGATGTCATAACCGAAGATGCGGATGTGGTCAGTGTCGTACTCGGGTTCGTAGTACTTTGGATACTCGAAGTCGTCTGGGGGGTTGCCGTCCAGTAGGGCGGCTTTCTCTGGCTTCTCGTCTTCCTCCTCCTCTCCGACGGGAGTGGATTCTTGGTGAGCCGTGGGCTCACGGTACGTGGTTGGCTGTTCGTGTGAGAACCCTCGGCGGCGGACCCGAGAGTTGGAGGGCTTAGATGTACCAGATGCGTCACTGATCTCTTTCGCAGAGTATTCCTTGCCCATCATCTTCTCGACCTTGGATATTGCGTTGGTCTTGCGCTTGTACCCGCCCGCACGTCCCTCATACGGATCATGGTAATTCAAAGTGTCGCTAATGACGCCGAAAGAGAAGGAATTCCATAGATCGTCGGAGACGTCCTTTCCAGAGGAGGCGGATCCCACGTCGTCGCCGCTGCCGGCCACCACTTCCTTCTCGGCGATAGCAGGAGCAGGGTCGGGGCCGCCAAGAGATGAGGACTTCGTTATGCGAGTGTAACTCCTGTCGTTATTGGCCGCGCCGGACGGCGTATCGTTTGTGATCTTGACATTGCTCGAAGAAGCGTTCTCCGGCTCGGGCTTGGCTGGATCGTCGGCGGGCTCCGTGACCGGCTTTGCGGAAAAGTTCTGAGCGCCGTAGTGCTTTATGGCTTCCTTCGCTGGGTGCTTGGTCCCCGTGAAGTCCGGGCGTGGTGGTGCTGTTTCTGGCTCGGGCTCTCGCTTGTTCCCAGTAGCGTAGGACTCCCCTTGCCAGTACTTTGGATAGTTGCCTGGGTAACCCAAGTTCTGAGGGTGCTGCGGGTACTTGGAAGCGTAGTATGGGATCTGCGGTAGAGCATATGCTAGTGAAGAAAGCGATGTATCAGTTTGTTTCTAGCAAACATATAGAGTTCTCGGGGTATCCCACCAGTGCTGCATAGACTCGCAACGCTCAGAGCAAGAGCATGCTGAGCTGGCCTCATTTGCTGATTTTTTTTTATAGAAAAAAAGTTCTCGGCAAGAAAAGGCGCGAAAATGCAGGGTAGGCGAGCTTTCCTCTCTTTCTCTCTTGCTTATCCCACACCCTCAAAAGAATGGACCGAGGTGTCTGTTTGAGTGGTAATTAAGTCTCACCACTGGAACCGACTTGCTTTATGTACACTCTCAGGTCATCAATTCGCACTCGGACATGATACTTCACCTGGTTTCGACGTGATTCTTTTCCACTTAGGCACCTTTACTCACTTAAAGGGCAAGGGAGCAGAAGGGGAAAATATGGAGGTTCCGGCCGAGATACGGCCTGCTAAAAAAAAAAAGCAGAACAAAGCGGAAGTCTCCTTTTCGCCTCGTGTTGCCGGGCCAGCCGTATATTGGGAAGGGAGAGGCCAAATGTTTTGTCTCCTCCGGGAACCTAGAGTTCAAGCTACCCGATAGTCGGTTTCGAGTTTTAAGGGGGGGTATGAATAAGGCAGACGGCATCCATGGATATTAGAGAGTAGTCGGTAGTGAGACAGTAGATATTTTGTCATCTAGTCCTCATAGCATGTACCCATGGGTGGAGCCAAGTTAGCGTTTGCGGGTCGGCCCAGGACCTAGTTCCCGACTCTCCACAGACTGAAGAAAGGATATCATACCACACCTTCACCTTTGGACTCCACCTTACCCCGAGCTCTCCTTTCAATATCCGTTCCCGCGCGTGTGCGGGTGGAAAAGGATGAAATAGTCACTGTATGCTGAGGTCATATGGTATGATACAAACTCGAAATAATGACCGCAAGTCCCCCC
>QLOI01000869.1:25899-47389 GCA_003313605.1 Tuber umbilicatum | reverse complement strand
AGGAGCGGTTTGGTCCATCAAGCCCAGCGATGGAATAAACGTGTTTTCTCATGTCCATCTAAGCTGGCTTTTCGGAACACAATGTGTAATAAAGCCGTAATATAGGGCCCATCGGGTGACCTTGGCACTTGCACGACAAAATTTAACAATACGACGTGCAAGACCCACCAAATTCTATATACCAGACCGGCTTATGACTCCCCGAAGCCAGGTATAATTGTTGGGACGAATTGTTCCCCCGATATGGTGGGGTCGCCGGGTGGATTCCCACAATCCCTCCTGGAAGGCGCCGAACTTTAGGTTGTATTGCGGAACAACCCTTTTAAAAGTTCTCCCCAGGGTCCTCGGACCCGACCCTTCTGAACTACCAGCAGAGGCTTGGCCAATTACGGTATAGCTTAACTAGGGGTGCAACAGACTTTCCGTAAATTTAGACCCTACTATCACGACTGCCAATATCTGGTATCGCCTCGCTGTAGGTATGGACACTTACCGTCCTGGGGATTCATTGATAGAACCACCATTTTAACTATTAGAGTACCAGTATTTGCTACCCAGGCTTCTCCTCAAAGGGTTGTTCAACAAGATGTTAGATAATAATCGGATACACAATTATAGAACCACTTAGCAGAACAGACAAGCTAAAGCATAGAATTGGATAATGTGCGGTAAAGACGTAACTCCATGTTTTCTTCCAAGAACGACCCGTCTACCCCACCCTTTTGAAGCAAAAAAGCAGAAAAAAAGAAAAAAAGAAAAAAAGAGCAAACCCCTCTATTCACACAGGACGTCATATATAAACTCAAAGCAGATACCGTAACGGGATAGAAAAAATAATTCCAAGAACAAAAAACACGTCAATTGTCTGGTGAAGTCAACGAGCATGAATCTTGGGGGATAAGGAACTAGAGTGAAAAAACGAGAAAAAAAAAGAACATAAGGGTATGCACTCAGGGGCCGGTCGAGTAGCACATCAATGCACATGAATCAGAAAAGAAGAAAGTGCGGTCAATTGCGCCAACTATTCATTATAATGATAAACCTAATTCAATTAAAATCGTGCCTTCAAATACAGTAGATATATGCAGGACTTACAAGGTAATTCGGTAGTCCATAAGGTTGATGATTGAGCCTTCTTGCCATCTTTGCGAAGCCTTCGGTCTCAATAAGGTTGTAAAACGAGAATGGAGGGAACATAGCACCATCACGGTGTACCTCCGCCTTGACCAGCAGTGCGGTTCCGCCAACACCATCGAGCTCGGTCTCCTGGTGCGGATCTCCCCCCTCTGCCATTTCATATGCCATCAGAGACCTGTAAGTTGGAATCTCACGATAACCTTCAAGAATAATGTCATCCGGACCCATTTTCTTGGCTATCGCAAGGGCAGTATCTGAATCGTGCCACGAGTTGAAATCGTACGGACGGATCTTCTCCTTGCCCTTCTCGGTGTACCTTTGATAGCAGTTTGGAACGATTATGGCCTTATCGTGTGATGCAAGGTCTTGGATTAGGGTATGCGGGGTTTCAACAATATCTGCGTCCAACCACAAGACCCAGGCTGTCTCCGTTCCCAGAGTGGTATACAGCAGGGAATTCCTGGCGCGAGACATGGCTGCTCTTCGTTCCTTTTGGGCAGAAAGCGCATGCCGTTCCTTCTCATTCTGGGGCACCGGTGCGTCGAAATCCTGTCGAATAATAGTCACCCCCAAAAATCTGTGTTTCTTCGACCCGGTTTGTACACGGCGAACAGCCTCCTCTAATTTCGCCAATGCCGCATTACCCTCGCGGGTCTTGGGAACGATAAATCCGAGCTCGATCAAGTCGCGAGGATAGTTAAGCTTCAAAAGATTTTGCCAATACTCATCGTAAAACCTGGCCACGGGGGTCAAAAGTAAAACCTTTTCACGGTTACCAATAGGGTCGGAAGAGGTGGTAAGGTTGTTAAGGTAATAGTGGATAACCGGAGGCGGTGAGTTGGGCGACTTTCGTGTGGATGACGATGAAGCAATCTTGCTCTTTGGAATCGATGGCACGGGGTTTGACGGTGAAAAGATAAAAATTAAAAAGCCGAGGAAAAGTACTAGGGCTAACAGTAAGGTTATGGGACTCGAGCGACGGAGAGGTCGGGCCATAGTTTAGTCCGGTGATGGGTGTATGTACTGCGATCGGCGAACACAATCAGTTGATGTCAAGAATGAAGGGGATTGTTCCTGGGGAGTACAGCGTGGCCTGAAAGGTTGGAAGAGAGCACATAATATCGTACCTCTATTAAGAATTTTGAAAGAAAAAGAGAAACCCTAAAAATAGGGATAAAGACAGCGGTGGGAAAAATCAGGGACGTGCAGCCGTCCTGCGCAGCGGAAGGAGCGGTGTATGATATGCAGATATGGCGAAAGGGGAAGTGTTGCAATGCCACGATGAATAGCAACGAAAGAAGGGCTGTATGCAGAATTAATAGGGGAGGCGAGAGAGTGTTGACGGAACAATCTCTTGAACTTGAAGATTGTGGCTATGATACACCAGTGTGTGATGTGCGGCGAGTAATTTAAGGGCTGAGAGGCGCCCCAGCTGAAATTACTCTCCGCTCTAGTACTTGGCCACTCACAATGTATTCAGACGCTCGACGCCAGGACGGGTACCAATAATGCCAATGTGTCCCAACACTTTATGAAATTTAACGGTCAAGTACAGTAATACTACGATAATAATATCATTATTATTATTATGATTGGTTGTTTCCTCATCCCCCCTTTTTTTTCTTTCATTTTGACCCTCTGAATGACTAAGCTGCACATTGCTTTGATAACACGGAATCATAATATTTGATAGCATCCAGCAAGAGCTTTTCACCAACGCAAAAAGACCTGAGCGCATGGAACCCAGCAACAGACGGCCAGAGGATTTCCATTTGTGAGACAAAACGGACGATTTTGCTGTCAATATTTCATGCAAAGCTGGGTGAAATCTATGCATAGGAAGGAAACCCGCATGCCTCCCAAAATGCATTTTTGACTGGCAGTATGGTATATAATACATGGCCCGTCCAGGGATAGAGTGCAGTTGATTGCGAGGAATAGAAAGCTTTACAGTTGTCTCAGATTTACTAATAACCTTTGCGAGGTGCGTTGCTTGAATAGGCTTGGAATAACACTGAATTACGATGGCAGGGCCTGCCGGGTCCAAGATCGGCCCAGAAACTCTGAGGGTCGGATATATCAGAGCCTTCAAGCGGGGTACAACCATAGAATACCAAGATGTTCTAGAAGTGCGTCAGACAAGCCTTCTCGAAATCGATACAAGGGTTTTAATCTACTCGTACGGTATCTGACTATGGGCACAGGTCAACTACAGTATTATCAGATTTCTTTTAGCAATATCTCAGGACGTTTAAATTCGACTACTTGTAGAATTACACTACAAACGTGTTTGTATCGGCCTGGAGCCGATAGGAAGTTCCGAGGTAAACACAGCGTCCGGATATTGAACCGACACTGACGTTCTTCAAAATATGCCCCCCCAAGCAACAAGGCACAAATTGAATTCTGAAACCACGCTTCCAAGGTTCCACAGTACGCGGGATAGTTATCTAGCAAACGTATGATATAGGTGGATTTTGTAAATGGCCAAGTTCCGTCTAGAGCGTTTGTGTTCACGATATAACCTTACGCCCGATCACCGGAATCATGCTCCTATTGGGGATACGATGGACGGGAAAAAAATGGGGTTTTCACAAACAAATCATCAACATATGGCCGAGCCTTCACAACACCATTTATACTAGCCCCCGCTGTCCAATGGGGCTACAATGCCGTGGGGACATTGTGGGCCCTGGAATAGATAAGGTATTACCGGTAGGCAGAATGATACCTACAGTACATACCCCATGGGGCGTAGGTACCGGTGGGAGTGTACTCGAGTATTACCGTAAAAACTCTTGGCCTCCACCACCTTCGACGGCGCTGTAATCTCCGGATCCAGGCAAAGGCTCCTAGGAAGGATCAGCATTTTCCTGACACGGTATAAGATCAACCCACTAGATATGCTCGATCTCAGTACCGTGAGAACTCGGATAGGCGGGCCATGTACCGTATTAGGTGGTCCAAAATTTCCTCCTCCGGAAAAGGGGCGAAAAACATACCAAAAAACCTGCATTCCGAGAGAAATAAAAAAAGAAAAAAGAAACAACAGACCCTATTGGGTGAGGCAACTCCAACGTCCTAGCACAAGGTCCCAGTTCTTAGGGTACATGTGGCTCGTTTTCGCGGTTCTGTTGACCCGTCGAACTAAGCCTATCGTGCTAACGAGCTAATTTCCGCCAGCAGCCCCGCGATGGGTTTCAAGAGTTTTTACAGCACTACTCGAGTATAGAAATCATTAGAGCCAACCAATTCTCGGGAATGAGCTTGAATATGCTATCAGTGCCAAATCAAGAGGAGGTCCTGCACTTAGGTAACGCATGCGCGGATGCAAAACACGAGCAGCAGATGAGCCCAAGTGCTAGTGTCGGGATGCCACGCGGGTACAGTGAATACCGGTAATATGGGCATGCTCCAGATGGATGTCCATTTTTCACGAATTGTGTTTGCCTTACAATACCTTGTCGACCCGATTTGCTAAAGCGCTAGGGTGAAGGTTGGGATGCAAGCAAGCCTGCGCGATGGCCAAAGATCCCGAGTACCGAGACGTACTTGCAATTCGAGCACAGCGTTCTCAAAGCCGGGAAAAGGCCAGCTTAGCAGGTAATAGCCTTCCACGTTCCAAGGGATATGGATGGGGGACATGCGTCCTTCATCGCGAAGTCCCACAGGGCCTAAGATACCCGGAGCACTATCGCAGGACTCCTACATACTCGTACAGTTGCCTGACAGATAGAAATACCCTTGATCGCCAAGTTCCACTAGCCGGAGAATAACTGCTCGGAATTCCACCTTAAACTCGCGGAAAGTGGCGGCTGAATACTCGAGTAGCTGATAGGTTAGCCTTTTTCAATGCCGACCACGGTCGCCTCGCATACCGATATGAGTATTGCACCATTCTTAAGGTGGGGGAGGGGTAATAGAGGTGGGGGGGAAGACGCGATGAGGGGTGGGACATGTGCGACAACATGGCGCCCTTTGGAAGAGCTCCTGGGTGGCGAACGGCGTTTGTCCTCCATAAAGTGTTCCAATCGTGTACCGGTATTGGGTCATATTGAGGGTTAATAGATATCATAGCAAGACGCGCACATTATCTCTGGACGTCTATGCCAATGGAAACATCGGTGTATTGGTACCGGTATACTCCTTTCAGACTCTGCTAAAGGATTTTACAGAGAAAACTACTCGTAGGCGGAGCAAGAATACGGACTACCGGTATCGACTGCGGAACACCCAAGAACACATCCCGTCCAAATAGGCAGTCCCCACTGATTGGCTTGTGGGCAAGGATTACTAACATTTGATTGATCAGTAGCGAACCGTGTACGGTACTGTATTCAGGCGGGGGTGCAATGTGCTCGAATGTTGTAGGTACCGGTACGGGTACTGTACTGTGCTCGGGCACCGGTTTACGAGCATACCAGTACTCGAGTACGAGTACTTGGGCGCTCCGCGATGTGCACTACCGGTAACCCAAACCCATGCGAGGAATTAGGACGACAAATATCAAACTGTTTGCCTAACATAGGAAGGTTTGATATTTAATCTGGTGGGGCTAGCCGTTCTCAGTTGTTCACCTTTCTAGAATGCTGCATTATCTCTGCATCAAGTTATCAGACAGAACTGGGCTTTTGGTTCACACGATAAAAAAATTTCCACAGCTAATTTACCAATTGAATACCATTCACCCCGGTCGCGCCCTTGTCGTTCCCCTGGTAATACAATATACGGTATGTAGACAACACGATGGAGCGGAATCTCGCTTCCAAGTCCCCGAAGTGCCTATCTGTAAATCCTAAACATTGTACTACAGTAGTATCAAACATACCCTTAGCCACCACGGCAGCGGATTTCGTCTATAACCCCTCCCCAGCATTGCTTCAGGAACGCCTATTATGATATTCCACCTTTAATCGGCGAGGACTTGAGTGGCCTCTCCCACCCTTATAATAAATTCGACGGGAGAAAAAGCAATTGGACTTTAGTCCCTTATCAATAGGACAAACAGGATTACAAAGCGTACCGTAAAAAACACCAAGCAGACCGCGATGAGACTGACGTAAAACCCGCGACCCCACAACTGGAAAGAAAAAGAAAAGAAAAACCCTTCCCTCCCACTACCACCCCTCCTTTATTTTTTACCCCTCTATATCTTTTCTACTTTTTCCTTCACATCCGACATCTACCCCCCCTTTTCTCCCTGCTCAGACATATTCGTGAAGAACGAAGTCGAAACGAACGCCAGTCTTCTCTCAGATACCAATTCGTTCATCATGACTTACGGCGAACTCGACCGATTGGCTATCAATACAATCCGTATTTTAGCGGTATGTTAAATCCTTCCTGGCTTAACAGTTATTCCCCTTGTGCCTTTCCCCTGGATATGTCTGAGCTTCCTTTTCTAGATCGATGCTACTTCTGCAGCAAACTCCGGCCACCCTGGTGCCCCCATGGGAATGGCACCTGTTTCTCATGTCCTTTTCAACAAGTAGGATTCCCAACATGTTGCTAATACTTCTTTAGAGCTGGATTACTTATATAATGGATTTCTGAAGGTTCATGAAGTTCAATCCCAAGAACCCATCGTGGGTCAATAGGGATCGGTTCGTCCTATCGTAAGTTTGCCCGGACTTTTTGCCTGTGCGTCACAGGTTTGAAATGGCGACATGGGCAATCAGTGAACTAACCCCCGCAGCAACGGTCACGGTTGCATGCTTCAATATGCTTTGTTGCATCTTTTTGGCTACGACCTCAGCCTTGATGACTTGAAGGCTTTCCGTGTAAGTAAATACTCCATTACCTGCTGAGCAGTGTTTGCACCGGGTATAGGAACCGAGGGGGGCCTCTATACTAGGGGGACCCCCCGAATTAGCCTATCCGAGCACACTGTTGCCTGTTTCCACGATATCAAATATACAGTACTAACCGTGTCATAGAAAATTGGATCTAAGACACCTGGCCACCCTGAGGCAGCTGATACCCCTGGTGTCGAGGTTACCACCGGTCCTCTCGGCCAGGGTTTCGCCAACGCTGTTGGTCTTGCCATTGCTCAAGCCCACACCGCTGCTGTATTTAATAAACCCGGATATGACCTCGTTGACAATTACACATACCTGTACTTTGGCGATGGATGTGCTATGGAGGGTATTGCTTCCGAGGCGGCTTCGACTGCTGGACATTTGCAGTTGGGGAATCTTATTGCTATCTATGATGATAACCATATCTCGATTGTAAGAAGTTTTGATGGCCAATTGTGGAATGGCCTTGCTAACCGTTTATAGGATGGTGACACCAATTGTGCCTTCACTGAGGATGTCCTGAAGAGATTCGAGGCTTATGGATGGCATACTCTTCACGTCAAAGACGGAGACCACGACCTCGAGGGAATTGAGAAGGCCATTGCCGAGGCCAAGGCTGTCACCGATAAGCCGTCTGTTATCAAGCTTACTACCACCATTGGCTTCGGCTCCAAGCTCGCGGGTACCGGAGGTGTTCATGGGAACCCTCTTAAGGCTGATGATGCTAAGAGTGTTAAGGTTAAGTTCGGATTTGATCCTGAAAAGAGCTTCGACGTTCCTTCTAGGGTTTATGAGTCGTATGGGGAAACAGCTTCCAAGGGAGCAGCTGCTGAGGAAGAATGGAAACAATTGTTTGCCAAGTACAAAAGCGAATACCCCAAAGAAGCAGAGGATTTTGCAAGAAGACTTGATGGGAGACTCCCCGAAGGCTGGGAGAATTATTTGCCAACGTAGAACTCCTCCTTTGTTCCGAGTCTCAATCAGCAGTGCTAATAAGGGGTTTCTCAGATATAAATCCACTGACGCTCCTGTTGCCTCTCGGAAGCTTTCAGAGACTGTTCTCTCTAAATTATATCCCATTATCCCGGAGCTTGTCGGTGGCTCCGCCGATTTGACTGGATCCAATCTCACCAGGGCAAAGGAAGCAATTGACTTCCAGCCCCCGTCAACTCAGCTTGGGGACTACGCCGGCCGATATATTAGATACGGCGTCCGTGAGCATGCCATGGGTGGTATTATGAACGGTCTTGCCGCGTATGGCACCATTATTCCTTTCGGCGGAACCTTCTTAAACTTCGTGTCCTACGCTGCTGGCTCTGTAAGACTAAGTGCTTTGAGTCATGTCCGATGCATCCACGTTGCAACCCACGATTCGTACGTATAACCCTGAGCACTCCGCTTTCAGTTATGCGTAATAAATTGAATTTCTGTAGCATTGGTCTTGGCGAAGATGGACCTACTCATCAGCCTATCGAGACATTGGCTCATTTCCGTGCTCTACCTAATTGCATGGTCTGGCGGTATGTTTTCTCAGTTCTTCACAACTTCCCTCTCGCAGTAGAAGCTAATGGTCCCCAAGTCCCGCAGATGGTAATGAGGTTTCCGCCGCCTACTATGTGGCTCTTACCTCGAAGCAAACCCCAAGCATTATCGCTCTCAGCAGACAAAACCTTCCACAACTTGAGAACTCTACTATCGAGCGAGCCATCAAGGGTGGATATGTTGCTGTTGAGGCAGAGAATGCCGACGTCACTCTTATCTCTACCGGTAGCGAAGTAGGTATCTGTGTTGATGCCGTCAAATACCTCAAGGATAACCACAACCTTGTTGCAAGAGTTGTTTCGCTTCCCTGTTGGGAAGTTTTCGATGCTCAAGACAAGGAGTACAGATTATCTGTGATCCCCGATGGTATCCCAGTGCTATCAGTCGAGGTTATGACTACATTGGGTTGGGAGAAGTTCTCGCATGAGCAATTTGGATTAAACCGATTTGGCGCTTCCGGTCCTTATAAACAGGTGTGTCCAAAGGCATTTAAACTCTATTTCGGGCGCAATGGCTGACATGGAGTAAAGGTCTACGAGAAGTTTGAGTTCACACCTGCTGGAATCTCCAAGCGCGCCGTCGCTACAGTTGGCTTCTGGAAGGAGGTTAAGCCTATCAGAAGCCCTATCAACAGGGCTTTCACTCAATTGGTCTAAATACTCGTCTAGATCCAAAGAGAGCTCGGACGTTTTCCAATAGATAACTGTTTTTGCGCTTCTTATCATTAATTTTCCTATTACCTTTTTTTGGGATTTCATGTTGGGTCTGCCGTAAAAAATTACCACCTAACCCTAGCAACCCATTATCCAAAGCAACTTGCGAGTGTAGAAGCTAAATCGATATCCGTCATCGTGATAAATAGCTGCATTGCGCGGAGAATACCGGTAGCTACTTTACCGCATATGTGTGGGTTAGGAATTAGTCATCGGTGCCTCAATCCTACTCGTAGACCTCGTAAAGTCTCCCCACCACCAGAGCACCCATGAGATCTGTACGAGTACGAGTAGCGAGAGTCACAGTCCACCCGAATAGGCCCCCCACCCGAACAGATGCTGATTGGCGGGTTTTGTATGAGAAAACGAGAGGTGGTCGCCACAGTAGCCACAGTTTATCCAATCAGATCAAGAAAGCCATTTGAAAGTTTCTTATTTGGGTTTAGCTGTTCGGGTGGGGGGGCTGTTCGGGTGGACTGTGATGCTCTCTAATAAGAGCCGCCATCGGTGTTCACACACTACGAGTACACTTTTATGACTAAACCAACTCTGAACTCATATTCGGCGTCTAGAGCCCTCTTAGGGATAGCGTAGCAACACCAATATTATACTATTTTTAGCGCCTTGCTCCCACCTGACCTCCATTATCCAACGCACCTGCCTCCCCAAAGCCAACACTTCATGGGTGCTAAATCCTCATAACAGCACTCGACCCACGCCCCACCAAGGCACCGCAATTAATCACAGGTATCCCACTCAGCGCTTCTCCACCCCTAGCTCAACTAGATCTACGTATGCAGGGGCATCCCATCCTCCCGTATCCCACTCCAACACCAAAAAACCGGCTTCAACTCTGAAGCTAAATTTTGGGGCTTGTATCCTTACTGATGTGCCTTGCGGGCAGTGACAAGTGGTCATGTGGGATCTAGTTAAGCTAGGGCATTGTTGGCATGCTCCGGGGTAGGTGAGTATAATATTGTACGAGTGAGGGGTTATGATTAATTGTTTGGTGGGGTGAGACATGATACCGAGGCGGCACGTGAACTTATCGCTGATAAACAAGTACCGGTGAGGATGTGAGAGGGCGATGGCACGGGCGGCGCAAGAACATTTTTCCTTTTCCCCCCTCTCGGCTTTTCTCGTCAAAAAAACGGTTTGATAATGTGAGGGCCACGCAGGGGAGTTTTGTTATAAGTTAAATACTATATACAAGTGCAGTACAGTACAAAAAAGCAACCCCCCCCCCAAAAAAAAAAACTACCGGTTGCATATTCCAACTGAACTTAAAAAATCTCCTTCTATTCCCGATCCATCGATCCATCCTGACCGACACCAACACCGACACCGATATAACCAAAAAGAAAAGTAAACATAAAGTACAGTAATTCCAAAAAGGTAAAAAACAAAATAAAAACTTCTCCGAACAAAGTAAGTACTCGAAAGGAACGCGAGAAAAGTGAAAAAGTGGGAAAAAAAGGGAGAACTTGGATACAAAGAAAGAAAGAGAAGGAAATGCTATACTGTAGAACTACCGCAGCAACAACAGAACCGCCAACCAGCCAAGACTTATATAAGAGAAGATCGAATAAACAAACAAACAAACACGCCCCATCAAACAACGTATCTCCGGCTATCCACCATCCAACTCGCCATCCCGGTCGAGAAACCAACAGCCAACTCGAGGTACTTTCTCAGATTCTCACTGCTCGTAGCGGCGGCGGAGCAGCCCGTCCCGGGCCTCCTGGTGGAGAGCAGGGAGTCCCTGTGATCCCCCCCGCCGTCCCCTCCGGCCCTCAGCGACGAGGCAGCGCTCCAGCTGCTGATGCTCGTCGTGGAGTAGTGATTCGCGAAAACCCTCAGACCCCCCCCTCCGCCGCTGCTGCTACCGCCACTGCTGCCCCCGCTGGACACGGGCGGCAGCGGCACGGTGAAGATCTGGTTCCCCGGCACGCCGTTGTCGGTAGCGCCGTGGTAGTGGCCCATAAACTGTCCGGGGAGGGGCGTCAAGGGCGGTAGGTCGAAGGTGTCGGACCAGGCCCGGTCGCCGTACTTGGCGAGGTGCTCGACGAGTTCGTTGTGTATCGATATGACCTGGGCGAGCGCCCTCGCCGGCTTCTTCCCGTCCTTTATCAGGATCTGGACCGTGTTCAGCGGGGTCTTCGTCTTGTGATCCTTCTCCCAGCCTGAATTCGGGAAGGGGGTTCTTGTCAGAGTGATATTTCGTGATTTAGCGGGGGAGGGGGGAGGGGGTGTTATCGTACCTAATATGTCATTTTGTAAACCCATGATCAATTGTAGTAGGCATTCCACTTTCGCCAGGTTGTTTCTGTTGGACTTTTTCGGGGTGCGTAGGAGGTCCTGGTAGTCGTCGGCTAGGGGGTTGCCCAGGGGGGAGAGCGTAGGGTCCAATCCTAGGCTTGCCCGGGCTATTATCATGAAGGGACGGACTTATATCGGTGTTAGCTGGAACCCGTATCGTGCGACTTAGGGGGGGGTGGTGAGTGGGGTTGTATATATATATATACCTGAGATTGTGATTATCCTGACACGCATCCACTCTGCGAGGTCGATCTTGTTCCCGCCGTTCTTCCCCAGGAGGGGACGTTCCGCGCGGAAACCCATGATCACTTCTCGCACCGCTTCGCGGAACATGGGGCGCCAGAGGTTGTCGTCGTTTATGTGTTGGCTGCTGCCGTTGGTGGGGAGTTCGTAGAGGGCTGTTTCGTCGATTACCGTTCTTAGGGCTGTGGAGACTTTCACTGTGTCGCTGGTGGGCGGTGCGGAGGCGGTGGTGGGGGTGGGGGATGGCGTCTCTTGGTAGTCTTCCGAGAAGATCTTTAGGAGGTCGGACTCGGCCTTGTCCCAGGCTTCGCCCGTTAGGGTTTCTGTCAAGTCTGGGGGTCGTAAAAGTTAGTATCATATGAGTGGGGAAGACTAGTGAGGGGAGAGTGGGGAGGCGGTACATACCGTCTATGATACACAACCACATCCAGAAGCAACTTGCTATGTAGCGGGCATTGGCACATATTTCTCCGTAGGGTAGTAATTTGGGGACGAGGCCGAGGGGGCTGGCTTTCTCGGAGATGTCCCTGCAGCTCTCGGGCAGCATGGAGACGAATCTCTCGAAGCTGCCTCCATGGCCTTGCTCCTCGGCATCGCCGGCCAAGACGGATTCGAGGCCCCTGGACGCCATAGTTTCGGGAATAGAGGGGAGCATCAGTTTGAACTGCTTATTTCCCAGAGCCTTTACAAGGAGCATGAGAGACTCTCGTTTGAAGACTGTGCAATTCAGGTTCTCGGAGCGGTCAGCCCGTCTGGCGGAAATCTCCTCCTGGGGTAGATTGATAAGGGAGTAGCAGATCTTCTGCAGACCCTCCCCATCACGGCTGTCTTTCTTCGCTCCCAGGAACTTGGCCTTGAAGCTGGACTTTATGCCAGAGATGGTGTCCAAGATGGACTTCTTCTGCCTCTGCATCACCTTGTCGAGTGCGAACATTGGGACACAAGATTCAGCCTTCTTCGACTTGGAATTATCAGTGTGATCTTCCGTGATGGTGAGTGTACTTTCAGAGGATCTATTCAGCGATGCACTCGAAGAGTTGGCAGAATAGCACGAAGGCAAAGCCGAAGATATTATACTACTTCCTCCACCTCCCCAACCTCCATATCGACTCTGGTCTCCCATCTTTGGGATCTCAATTCTCAGGCCAGGGGCACGAGCCCGACTGATTCCTGTCGTGTTGGAATGTCTCATGTTGAACTGCAATGAGATCTCAACGCCTTTGATTCCACCGTCTTCCTCGCCCCTCCTACCACTCCTTCTGCTGCTGTTGGTTTCTCGGTGCCCATCGCCTACATGGTCACTGGACTGGAAAGTGCAAGGCAAGGAAGGCGTGGAGGAGGAGTAGGAATGTTTCCTCCAGTGACCCCCCGTGTTGTAGTTGTTGCCCATGGAACCCAGCACTATACCCCCGCCGCAGGCGTCAGCGGCAGAGAGCGAGCCAGCAACGGCGAGGCGGTTGTTGTGAGGATGATGATGTTGCGATGGTAATACGAACGCATCAGGCATCATACTGACCGGTGCGCCCACCACCCCGTTTTTTTTTTCCAAAAGCAAGGAAAAGAATTAAGGTTGTTGGAAAAGCGTTACTATATAGTACGGCTCAGTAAGGAAAGAAAAAAAAGACCATGCGGCGGGTCCGTTGCAACATACACTTGTCCGGGGACGTCCCCAGGAAGTTTCTTGTATCAGCGCTTCCCAAACACAGCACTTGTGATGATTTCCAAAACGGTTTTTTTTTGTGGCCCTGAACTGCAACCTCCCCCCCCCCCTCCCTCTTGAAATATTTTTTTTCCTTCCCTTTTTCGTCCCCCTTGCAACTCCCGTGAGGCCGACTCTGAGCGGGTGAGTGACTGGGTGATATACGGTACGGGGAAAATATGGAAGGTCGAACACCGGAAAGATCGTTGTTGCTGACCCCACCTGACCTCTGGCGGCTGTCCGGGAAGGGAAGAGAGTCTATCCCAATGAGAAGCAAGTCACCAATAGACGTCGAATCCGAGCCGGAGAGCTCGTCCTTGAGTCACAAGTTGACATGAAGTATTCGCTCCGGTTGAGGAGACGGAGTGAAAAGAGTGAAAATGAAATCAAAAGAAATCGAAGGCCACTTTTTCCCTCTCACGGCGTCAAAAAAATATAAAAATACTTATGTAGACGATTCTCTCTCTCTCTCTCTCTCTCTCTCTCTCTCTTATTTTTTTTATTTTTTTTCTCAAAATAAAAAAAGAGGAAGAGAGAGACAAGGGCAATGCTGCGCTGTTCCAGATGATATATGACGATGCAGTGATCCGCAGTTTCGATTTGGAAATGTACAGTACAGTACCGTACAGCACTGTATCCGAAGGAAAGGGTAGAAAATAAAATAAAATAAAATTCTGAGTACCGCAGCCTGCCGATTTACAGGGAAGAGGACGGAAATGGGGAAACGTGGGAACTAGGAGGTGGATGTGGAAGTGGGAGAGGGAAACCGCGCAACTGGCGGGCTCGGTTTAAGACTTCATATTGCCCTACAACCCACGAACGGGTCCCGGAGAATTGGGGTCAGCGTGGAATTACGTGCTGTCAAGATCGAAAGGGGGGGGGTTGGATTAAAATGAATGAGTGGGGAGGAATATCCCCCCGAAAAGAAAAGAAATGGTGGTCAAACAGGAGGGGGGGAAGAGTGCTGAGTTGGGTTGAGTTTGAGGAGACCGCACAGAGTCTCTCTGCGAGCAGCGGTAGCGCGTTCGCTTGCTCCCTTTCGCTTTCTGGACATTGGGGAATCCAGTGATATTGGGTATCAGTTGAGAGCATCGCACCAAGAAGGTAACCCCCCCCCCCCCTTCACTAGAATTGAGCCAGGTCAAGTAAGTAATTGAAACATAAAAACAAAACATTCTCATAACAGCCAACAAGAAGGAGCTTACAGCGAGTTAGTGTGCGGAACTCCGGCTCGTTCAGTGACTTCGCATACAGCAGAATTGTCCCTTTCGACAGCTGGACTTTCCCTTCATGTTGAGAAGTGAGGGTCTGCTCAGTTGCGTATTCAGACCCTCACAAAGAGCAAGAATAATCGTAGATCATTGCATCTGCTGTGCCTTTCAAATCGAACCGTGACTTGATGATGGCACGAAGGGCCCGTATTGGGTTGGGTGTCCTTGGAACGAACACGACTGGTCAAATAACCCGGGAACATAATTGACGTTACTCATACCAAGACATCTCAGTTCAATCCGATGATAACTCTGAACACCAATATTCCCCTCATGGAGTAATAGACTATCCCTAAAGGATAGAAAAAGAAAATACAAGCGATGAAAAAACAAAAAGAGCTGACGCTTGCTCGCTACTTGTCAAGTACTTGTACCTCTAGAAAATGGAAGAAAAAAAAATGGGAAAAATCCCCCACTCCAAGTGATTGGATAGGACGTGTCGTTGGTGGTTGAAAATGATACAAGTACTCCCAGATTTTCCCACCAATACGGTCGTATTTGGGTGTGCCTAAATGGGATCTATCAATCGTCACACAAAGACTACCAAAAAACAAAAAGGATATTAGCAACCCAACCTATCCTCATTTCGCTAAAATTTCTTTTTTTCCCTTTCTTCGCCTCAACACTTCCTCCTCCATCCACCCATCCATCACCATCATCCAAGCACCATTCTCCAAGTTGCACTTGCCGGCTATCCCCTTCATCGAGCGCACCACTCAAAGCTGCCCTCCACCCATAACAGAAACCCAGGAGTTGGTAAGATTGGGACCACAACATGCGAGAAGCACGAGAAGGGAAGAAAAATAAACAGTGACAGAAGGACTCCCGGAAAACCCCTGGACACACAGTACCGTAACAAACAAAAGAGTGGGCGCCCAGAAATCTGCCCAGCCAGGTTCAAGCCTTCCCGAAAGATTCGCGGTAAGTACGGCGGAATACCGAAAAACCTAAGCGCGATGGACAGCCACCCGGTAACGAACTAATTATTATTATTCTGTGTGCGAAAAACTTGGGAAAGGAGGGGAAAAGGCTCCCGATCCCTCCCCCCCCCCCCCCCTTTCTCCACTTTTTATTGATTCCCACTCGGGAAGCGTATTCGAGTATAAGGAGGTAGAAGTACTATCGCGCCCATCCGTCACCGCTTCCTAACCGGTTCATCACATCCAATCAGACCCCTTCACGTCCCACTCCATGCACACTCATCGATTCTCCGCAACAATAGGCAAAAAAATCTCATCATGGCCATAGTTCAGTAGGTTTTTCTTGGGAGGCACAGTATCACCGCGCGGTACCGGTACCGATATCATAACAACAACCCTATGTAGGCCGACAATCCTCGGCACCATGCCGAAATAGAACACCTGCAGTGTCTCAACTCGTTCAAGCCAATGTGAGATGAATCGGGGACCGCGATGGACTTACCGAGTACCGGTAGGCGAGAATCTACGAGTGACGCCCCATGAGGTGGGCGGTACCGGTACCACATGGCTTGGCCGATCATGATTGAGCACAGCAGCTAATGGCGGACGGCACCGCGGTACAGTACAGTACCACAAAAAGAAAAGATAAAATAAAATACGGCAATGTAGGACGGATAAACTTCCTGGGGATTCATGTGATAAAATGCTACAGCACAGCACAGCACTCCAAAGTAGGTTTATGATATAGAAACTCTTGAGAGTACCGTACTGTACATCCATCATCGGTGGGATAGCGGTGGGTAATACGGCGTCTTATCCTCATCACATTCACAAAAGGTTGCCCCAACTGCTCTGTAGGGTACAGTACTCGAGTATGTGCCTGCAGCTGGGAAAAGAGCTATCATACAGTACACACAACCTGATGGGGAGGGAGAGTCTGTCAGTTTTTTTCTCCTTCCCTTCTTTTCTTTTCCCCAGCATCTTATTCGCGAGCTTTTCTTTTTCACTCCGAAAAAGAAACGGGAGAAGGAAAAAGGAAAAGGGATCGCCGTCGGCTGCTGTATTTGGGTCGAATTGAAGGTTCCCCACTCCGTAGACCAAACCAACCAAGCCGGAGTTCCCCTTTATTAGTTGTCCTGAGCTACTCTATGCGGTGACAACAGGCGAGCGCTACCACGGTTTGAACTATATGAAGTGTTTAACTACAGTACAGTCGCACCTCGCTATCCCGGATGGCCAAAATCCGCAGAATCTGTCCGGTTCAACGAGTAATCCGGGACAACGGGTCTGGTTTTGCAGTAAAGAATTTTTGAATTCACAGTGTTTCATACGGGACAGCGAGGTATCCGTATTATCGAGATCCGGGACAGCGGGGTTTGACTGTATTACCATCACCACAGTACGAGTACCGTACTCGGCGATGTGTGGTATCATCATTCTGGGCACCTACTATCTCGCGCCAATTACAGAGGCACTTACGAGTACTCGTACTCCCTCGCAGTTAGGTTGGGATTCTCCCCTTGCGAATAGTAATAATAACGAGGTCTGCTAAATTAGAAGGCATAATACATCAATTCCGTATCCGCTGATAGGAAGATCACCTCCATCGCAGGTGTCCGATGAAAACCAGCAGCTTTCTGTCACTTTTTTTTCTTCTTCTTTTCTCCTCCGGGTTCCCTGCCCCGCAGTCCCCACAAGCGTTAAGCGAGTATCCGAAAGACCGTTTAAGTTTAAACAAGCCGTCTATCATCCATCATCATCATCACCATCGACATCATCACGAGATGTTATCTGAATGGCGGCCCTTTTCCCTCGCGGGTACAAGCTTGTAGCCCGGCAGCAGAACCAACGCACCGCGGCAACCAAAGGGGGAAAAAAAACCCTCCCCAAAACAAGTAGTTTTACAGAGAACCAGCACACACATACATGGGTTCTCTCTCGACACTCTAATTTGTACACGGTACCCACCATTCACTTACCAAGCCCATCACGGCTGCCCACTCTCCCTCCCGCCACTCGCTAACCCAGGGTTCCCAAATCGTATCTCGACAGCTGTAACAACTCGGATAATTGCATTTCCTGTTCATCTCAATCTACCGTCAGGCCAATTAGAACAGCGCCGGGTTAGATGCCTCGTACCGAATGATCCGCAGCGGGTCGCAGGAGGTTGATGTATCAGAAATTTCACATTTCTCAACCTTATCTACTGGATTAGTTCCCATGATACCGCAGTTTGGATACCGCACCCTACCGTATCTCCCCGACACCAGGGAGTCTCACAATACCGGCTCAGCGCGGTTCAAGCGGGAGATTCGTCAGTTCGTGAATCGTGAAAAGCGGAAAATGATGAACAGCACCGCTAGCACCCCGACCCTCGAGGTGGTTTTGCAGGCACTGTTTGATAGTCGGTGCGGTGTGTCGAGCATGATAGAGCGGGAGAGGTGCGATCACTGCTCTAGTGTTGAAAATTTTTTCAAAGCTATGATCAACATCTCGCGCTTTGAAGGCTCCAAGTAACGACCCCACTTTTCCCCTCGGCAGCATTATTAATAGCCTCTTGTCGATGCATTTTTATCGAACCCGCTGCGAAATTACATCATGAACCAAGGTCTCACCACGTATCACACCCTACGTCGCAGATCTGAACCGGCGCGGTGAGACTCCCTGTTCGGTTTAGGGTATAGGGAGAGCAGATCGCGTCCCGGCACTTTCCCTCGGGTGGATGATGTCGCTGTTTTCTGCTTGCTTGCTTGCTTGCTTGGGGTTGGGAGAGAGAGGGTTGAAATTTGACCATTCACCCGGTACTTGGTAACTTGACGGAGACGGTGATTTTGAAATTACGCCCTCCCACGTAAATACCAGGCCAGCTTAGCTTCAGTGCGCGGTTCCGGGCAGTTGTGGGGCGGTTATTAGATGAATGTACGAGTATTTCTTGGTCCCATGAGAGCGGATCGCGGACTCACCGGCAGCGGATATCGCGCTGGCAATGGAGGTGGAGGGAGGGATATATTATCCGGTTGAAACCGGTTGCAGTTCGGGATACAAGTAAGAGTACAAATAAACAGCTGAGATACTACCTTGGAGTTCTTGTAGCTGTACCGCACTTGCCCGTGCTCGGACACCGTAGCATGATCACCAACTGAGACTGTATCACTCGTTTGGAAACAGAAGGCGAGATTGACCTGCGGAAATTATTGTGTTCGGGATAGGGGAATTACTTGAGTACGCGTGCGTACTCGTGCCCAGCAGGAGAGAAGTACAGTACCCGAAAACGAGGATTTGCGAAAGAAAAAAAAATATATGGCTGAAAAATCCGTGGCTACCGTATCTGACCGCCCATATGAATTCACGACCCCCTGTTTTTCGGGTACTTTTTTTGTCTTGCTGATAGGAGTATAAGTATCCGGTGTGGAGTACCGGTACCCGAAAATTTGAGTCTGAATGGGGAAATGAATTGTGATTTGAATCTGGATTTGGGGCATGGGGGCTCAGGGGCGCACGGATAGCAATGCCATACAATTCTTTGATCCTAGTGTTCGGGTATCGGTTTTTGTATCATCCGGGTACTTCAGGCCTACCAGTGTTGCTCGTCCTTGTGCTCGAGTGCAGAACTGTGCACAACAATCCCAAGGCCGAGTTAACGGGGAGAGTTACCGCGCTTGCACTGTATGAGTGCGCTGCGGACCTTGAGCCGCAGTGTTGTAGGGACTAAGTCTGCCTCATAGGACTGACTACCGGTACGCCGGTATCTTACACACTATCACTAGCACGCCGCAAGACAATTGGGATAAAAGGACCATTCCCCTCTCAACTCTCCGGAAAGGTTCTACCTGTGGATAAAACCCTTTTTCTATCATACCCGAGCCCTAATTACACCCTCCGATAAACTCTAACGAAATACCGCATGTTCTCCAGGTCAATTGGGTACTTTAGCCCCTCCGGTAACCTATGCCACCGACTCTCGTCTTTGAAAACAACCTCCCAGTTTTCCCTCAATGTGTGGTCTAGGAGCATTCCCATTGGGAATGCTTTTCCGTTGATTTCGACTTCGGAGTATGAGCCCGCACTTTCTAGGACTAGTAGCAGGCAGCCAACTCGTGTCAAAGCGGGTAGGGATAGTAGGAAGCGGGTCGTGTCTCCACGGGATTGGGCGTAGAGTTCGTTTGTTGTGAAGAGGAGGGTTATTAGAGATGTATTTGGTGGGAGAAGAGCGGGTGGAGGTGAAGGGGTTGAGAGGATGTCGTGGTGGTGGAAGGTGACGGAGTAGTTCGATGGGGATATGAATGTTGGGGAAGAGGAAGACGTCAAGCCTGTGTGAAGAGTGTCGATGATGGCTGTCCAATCCGCGATGTCTATTGCTGTAATATGCAATTCCTTTTTACTCCCCCCACTCTCCCCACTCCCTTCCCCATCCTCCCTCCCCCCATCCATCCCTAAAAGCCATCTAACAGCCGCAGCCGCAGCCACAACCTCTGCCCCCGCCCCCCCACCTATGCACACAATCTCCCTCCTATCCCTTCCCTCCCCATCCCCATCCCCATCCTCCTCGCCCTCCCTCCCCTTCCGTAAATCAAAAACCCCCGCAACCTCGCCACACATCCCTGTAAACACCTCTCGATAACAAAGTGCCCGACTAGGACTCCACCGAACAACGTACCCCTCAAGATTCCTCTTCTCTCCGAACGCCGCGGCATAATCCCGATTAAACAAGTGCTGCTTGACCGTCTGGAGGAGCGGCTGCAGAGCCGGCGTGAAGAGTCCTTTGAATGCGCTTCTGAACACGTCCAGGATTTCTTGGGATTCCTTCTGCAGGGCAGAATTCCCGGTTGTGATGGTGGCGGCGGGCTTTGATGCTGGCTTGCGGGGTTTTGGCTTCTGCGGGTTTGATGCGCGGGAGCCACGCCGGCGATCTGAAGGGGTCGGGTTTTTGGAGGGCATTGCGCCTTGATTGCTGTTTGTCTGTTGCTTGACGGTTAGCGGCGATGCGAGCCGGGGCGATCAGCAGTTGGAGAGTGGGCGTCTGCACTCGAGTACAGCACTGCGCTGTTCGCCCACGAGTGTGTTTACCACCAACGTGAGGATAGAGTTGAAGTAAGGGGGTCTTTTTTTTACCGCCAAGCTTTCCCGTCGCCGGTGAACCCTAACCCCGTCCTGAAGAGCAAAGATTTGTACCTAGGTGAATGAGCAGACAATTGTTCTGAAAGGGAAAAAGGACAGAGATTAACAAGCCGCTCCTGAGTGAAAGTTAGGCCAACGTATTCGTGCATCCACGGATATCGGCCGGCAAGAGATTTTTTTGTATTTTACGGATATCCTACCGAGCGGTCACTCATTGAATATCACTCGGATGGCTTGTGCGTTATCGTGGTACTTCTCTCCGGCTTTCGGACCAGGGAGGATAGCCCTGTCAAAACCTGTGATATATCCCCCGTTGATCGCAGCGGGGGGCTGGGGGTGCAAGACTTGGCCCTGCTCTTCCTCCTCCCTGTTCTGCGGGCTATACCCTCAGAGCTCAAGTTGGTTCTAAACTTTACAACCCCCCTGGAGAATTATCTCTAGACCTGACTCCACCGCCGCCACCATCCATCCTTTTCACGAAGAGGACGGAAGATTGTATGCAAGGTTTCACGTGAAATTACCAGAATTGCCGAGCAGGTTTAGGATGAAAGGGGAGCTAGCCATGGGACCCCCATCAATAAACGAAGGAAATATATCTAGGTGCAAGAGTTCGTGTTGCTTCGTTATTGGGGCTCTGGCTTCATCGGCATTCTCGTATTATCCTTGCCCAGTCCGTGTAGGGGGACCGAAGACGACGCGGAGGGCTACTAGTGGGTGGGCATCTAGAGGA
>QLOI01000869.1:0-17213 GCA_003313605.1 Tuber umbilicatum | reverse complement strand
GGGGGGGGCTACCAAGCTCTCCACGAGATTGGGACAATTTATAGAAACGGTACCTGCGTGACCGAGACCACGATACCAACGGAAGATGCTCCAATCATAGGTTGCAGCCCGCATGCATTGTGTGGCGTGTCCGATTGGTGGTGATAATGCGGCAGTTGGGCTCAGCGGCGTGATATCGTGTGGCTAAGAACGTCAAATCTAATATGAGCATTCTAAGGTAGGGGATTCGGTAGGTAAAAATATTTCAAAATCCGACAGGACACAGGCTCTAATTGGTGCATCGGGCGCACCAAGCAGAGCACCTCGATTCAGAAACTCACAGAATATACGTCACATGAGTGAGTCGACTTATCGTTCCTATTGTGTTATGCTAAAGTTGCGCCGTCATTTTATTATATCTCGGGACTTGATTCCAATTTCCGATGTTCAGTTAGCTGAGCCAACGGCAAGGGTGTTTTTTCTAAATATGTCGAACAAGATGTAGTAGTGTAGGTAGGGTCTGGTGTCGTGCTAGGGGTAGATAAAAAAGCGACGAAAGAAAGAGAGGGGGAGGGGTGTGGAAACAATTTCTAAATATCGATGAAGCGTGAAGATGTAAAAGCCAGGCCAGGCTGGACAAGAAAGAGAGCGAGGCAGGACCATTTGGTTCCGGTAATGCATCCTAATTTCTTGTGCTGTGCGGTGCCTACTATCACGGGAGACTGTTTGGTGGGGCGAATGCCGCTATGTTGCATCTTCGCCTGCCCTCTAAAAATTCCATGTCAACCTCTAGTATCGAATTTAACTTGTGAGGTTCTAACAGCACATCGGACGCACGAGGCTAAAGTAGCCAACTCATTGCCTTAGCGTGTCCTGCGGTATCTCAAGGTCCATCGGCGAAGCAAGGTTGAGGGTCAACTGCACGACGTTATCTGCTTCTCGCCAGGATGCCCAATTCACCGTGCATCACTCGGGAGTCATTGAGTCGGGATCTATCGCGGGAATCACCGAGCCCCGGTGGGTAGTCGCTTGGTCAGCAGCCGGACTGATTTGGGGAATAGCAGTTTTAGGAGTTGTTAGAGAGAGGGTTGTTGCATGTTAGCTGGAACTTGCGAAGTATCGAGCATTCGATATTTAGGCTGTGTATTATGGTCTTGGGTAAAGTAGGGTGGCCTGCGGTGCTGTGGAGACGTACGGTAGATTGTCTTGTTCGTTCAGATTCTGGGATTAAAAGTTGATTCATTGTGGAAAGGCTGGCTGGCCGATTGCAGTCGCGCCCCGTTGTCCCGGCTTGTCAAAATCCTGAGAGGGCTCTCCTGAACAACGAAAATCCGGGAGAGTGAAATCCTGGGCAATGGGGTCGACTGTATTGGCGATAGGTCCATCCTTTACCCAAGATATGAATCTCCCTCGGGCGCTACGCTATACTTGTACTGTACCGTGGTGTGCTCACTACCAAACTCAAAAGCTTGGTTTTCTAGGCAAGAGAAATTTATTGGAAAATCAGCTAACTTACTACTGGTCCGGGACTCAAAGCACATGACCTCCTGGATAGGGCAAAAAACCGATCTATCTAGCAGCAGGTTAGTATCAAATTCATGCTCAATATTAGTCGCCTATCGGTTTCTCCAACTCGAACACCCAACGCCATGAGTCTTACCCAAAAGCGCTAAACAAACGTTCATCGTGCAGATACTGTCCGCTCCAGAATCGAGGGAGTCTATGCTAGCACTGCGATAAACTGCGCAGGAACCGGGCGCCGCCAAAAACTCGACCATTCAGACTGCAAAGCCTTGCCTGCTATGGGGACACCGGAACACACTGTGCTCGTACTTGTAACCATGCGACCCCTCACGCATATTGGAGAGCATCACCGGTTGGGCAACTGATAAATAATCAATGATACATAATCATCAATTATCCCGCACATTGGAAAACCCCTGCTCGGCCATCTAACCCGAGGTACTCGAGTATACCCGCACACTGCTCCATGAGAAATATACTCCTTGCCCGCCCGCAAGATATCCGAGAACAGGCTGAAGAAACACCGGCATAGGTAAAAAGCTTGTGCATACCCGAGCGCCAATACGAATTACTCGCACTGCGATGTTTGTAGGACAGGCTGTTATTGCATACCGCCAGAATTCTGAGGCTCTCGCCAATTTTTGGCTGTATACAGCAGCAGCCTGTTTTGCAACCCCACGGCATCACTAGTGCGCACCCCCATCCTCAGGTAACGTACAAGTACGGTACTACTTTCCTGGGATAGGCACTTAAAAGGGGTATGCACCGGGAACGTCAAAAAGCTTATTCTCCAATTGTGAAATTGGTCATAATATGTCACTCTTAACTTCCTTTCTCGGTTGGCGGCTAATGATGAAACGAAACAGAAGCAGACGATGTTTGAGTGCTTAGCACCCGAGCACGCGGGTATCGGAATGTAGTAGTAATCACCCTGCCGTCTGTGATGCCTAGGTCTAAATCACCAAATCTAGTTGTCTCGTTTCTCTGTAAGTTATGTTTTCTTCGGGGTCGTTTGTTTGCCTTAGATTTTTTAGGGGTGTTTGGCTTCGCGTTCCCGTGTCAGCACACTTATACCGCAAATCGGAACTGAGATGGGTGATGTGCTGGTGGATTTACCGCATAGAGAAGGAGAATCTAGAAAGGAGCTCAAAAAAAATACCCTAACCATTCATGTGTCTGTTTTGAAAGACTGAGCACACGTATTGCCAATTACCGTTGATGCTTGAAGAATTTTATGCTCCTTCACCCGCATAAACCGGTAACGGTGTAGGGGCTCATTAGGGGGCTTAACTTGATGTTTGATACCCCCATTAGCCAGTCGTTGCCAACAAAATTAAATCATGAAAGGGAGCAATCATTCCCGTACAGGTCGGTGGGGCTAGCGAGGTGATCTGGGGGCTAGTTTCTGTTTTATGACCAACCGTAGACGGGTTCTGTAGAGATAGAGATAGGACACCGATGCTACGAACTATGATTCCTCTTGGTGTAGCTCTCTAGACACCCGAGTCCATCACTAGAAAAAGTTAGTGTTTGGCCAACTGGATATGAAGGTTTAATGAAAGAAAAAAAATACATACATACTGGCTCTCCTTGACTCAGGGTCCCAATTACTTAGTGGATGTGTGAAGCACTAGGCTACTATTTCGCTGTAAAAATCTTGACTACTTGTTTGCAGAGGTTCAGGTGAAGCTGCTGAAGGGGGTGTGTAGTTATGGTGATAAAGTGACGTAGACCATGAGCGAAAGCTCCTTGCAACTGAGACGGGGCTGCATAGGGAAAGTCTTCTAGTTCGAGTGATATAGGTTTCAGAGAGAAGCACAAGTGTGCAATAAGTTAAGCCTTACCGTAAGGAGATCAAACCAACTGGGAGGATCGCCGACGGCGGAGAGAGAAAGTCGTACCGTGGTGGCTTTCGGATAGGGGCATGGGTGACGTAAACAGAGCCTGATGAAAGAATGCGAGGGGTACCGGTATAAACATAGAGGTACGGGGACTTATGGAAGTGGCGTATCTCATCATCCAACACAAATACTAGTCATCATATAGGCACATTAGGTAAATATCTTGATTCTCCAACACGTAGACCGCCAAGAAAGCAAGAACGATCTCCCTCACAAACACTGGAAGGAGTCACGTGAGTAGACGCTCAAGCTGGGATGGTGATGTGAAATGTCTCCCATAGCGCGGGAGGATGTAACCTTGGAGCTCCTCTTGATACAATTGCAACATATCCTCGGGCTTGTAGATATCAAAGTATACGTTAACTCCCGAATTGCAGGGGAGGCGCTAGGGAGGCAAGAGGTTTTTCTAAGGGCTATGGGGGCCCCTCAGGGTATCCAGACCCCTCTGGAAGCGGAAGTTTGCTATTTGCGATAGGAAAAACAAGATAAAACTACTCTAAGCACAGAAAGAATGGCCGCCCCTAGGATTTCATTTTGGAGAAATTGATTGCATTTGGTTCACGAGTTCGCAAGGCTTGAATTTCCCACCACCAAAGACAGCGGAGCTCTGGACGAGGGAATTTGGAGACTATACAGGAGCGACCATTCATGACAACTTCAACTGATAGTTGCATAGCGCATTCTACAGCTAGAGGTAAATATTGAGGTGGTGAGCGAATGAGCAAACCAGAGACATAAGAAAAAACGAGACAAGGGAAGGAAGTTGTGAGAGGCTTTGAAGTAATGGGTTTCCTATACTAAGTGCACAAGTTAGACAGTCCCTTCCGATAACCGAAGGGTGAACAGTGAGCCTATAGATTCACTGACGGGAAAGGAACGAATAATGTATGATTCCTGCGATATATCAGGAGAAAAGGGAGTGAAAGGGGAAGAGAGTATTGGGAAGTTGCGAGTAGTGTCCCGTATAGAAATTCGGTGCCTGAATGCAATTAATTTTTCGTCCACTCCATACCTGCTGCAAGGCCTTCTCAATTCCGGGGGCTAAGAACATCTTTCCTAAAGTAATAGCGTTGGCTACCCGGTACAGAGATCTAATTTGCTCGATGTGAGCTCTGATGGTTATGGGTTCCCTTTCCCGCAGTCTCCAATTGCGAAGCATAGTGTAATAGCAGTTGGCACACTACCGTTGAATGTGGTTTTGGCAACACCGAACACACCTTCTAGTACCATCTGTAGTTCTTAGCCCTGCAATTGAAAATTATCCCTCCATAGTTCTCAATCGTCTCAAACACCCCGGTAGTTAGTAAACACAATATCTTCCCGGATAATCGCAGCTGGTAGGACCCGGGCGAGGGGGGTTAGGGGTCCCTCAATGCTGTGTTTTTTCTTCAAGTATTTGTATGTCTGTAGCAGGGGCGCGCGAACGAGTGGGCATGTGTTCTCACTCGACATAAGATTAAAAACTTCTTTAGAGATATATGTCCACCAAAGTGCAGTGGCCGATTTTTTAACGCACTTTGCAGGTTCCTACTACTCACGAAGTACCTTCCCACGACACGACTAGAACAAAGGGGAACAACCCCCCTCACCTTACCACTGGCGAAACTTACTAGGGTCAAAACCGCGCGGATCCAGCACTCTGCTAGATCCTGCAACATACTAGTGCTAGTGAA
Organism: Tuber umbilicatum; assembly: GCA_003313605.1. Classification (NCBI taxonomy): domain Eukaryota; kingdom Fungi; phylum Ascomycota; class Pezizomycetes; order Pezizales; family Tuberaceae; genus Tuber; species Tuber umbilicatum. The sequence continues at coordinate 12,136 of QLOI01000869.1, read as the reverse complement.
TATCCTATGGAAGTCGCGGGGAGCGTGGCCACTTAGGCCAAAGCAGCTACCGGTACTTAAGTAGAGCTCCGGGCTGCTGCGCGTGACAGGCACCCCAGTCATATCCCTCATTGAGGGATTCACCGCTCACCGCAGATAGAAATAGCACGCGAGCAACTCAACTCAGTCCGCAATTGGACCTCCTGAAAAATGACAGTTGAAAATTTCCAGGCACTTCTGTATCCCTGCTTTATTTCGGACTTGTTGAAGACGTTACTATATTTCCAAAATTTAATCAGGAGGTTCAGACTTGGATGCCGTAAAAACCAAAATAGTTGAGAATCTCGCTATGATAGGACGTTGGAGTTTCCTCTCCTAGTAAGGTCTGTTGGTATTTTTCTTTTATTTGTCTCAGTCGGGGGCTGGAGGAGAATCTTTCCGCTGTGTTTCTTCCCCTAATCCAAAGGGGGAAATTCTGGACGTCCTAGCTTCATCCTCAATTATTTCTACCAATTTTTGCGGTAATCACTGCTTACCCTACGCAGTCAGTATTTGACGATGAAAGAATCTACCGTCAAGGATCACCTTCAATCACTCTTTCTGCTGACTGAATTCTTAGCGGCTCATGATCAGACAACTCTGTGTTTCTCTTCTGGTGTGCACTGATTGAGTCCATTAGACGCCATTCCTACCCCGGACAATATTCCCACAAACCTATACCCGGTAATCCAATTCATCGACAAACCGGGCGAGGCTTCCCAAGCAGTTGAATTCATCCCAAAAAACGTACCAGGGGAACCTAGCTCTGGAGTGAATTCTCCCACTACCTCCGAATGGATGGAAACTAATCAAGCCCAGTGGTGTCAAGTCAGCACTTTATTTCCCTGTCCTATTTTTTTAAATGCCAAGTCGGGGATGTTCGGTATTAAGTCAAGGCCGAAGATCCACAGTGGGTAGCCGCCCCTTGCGGGACACTCTCTGCCAAGAGGGATACCTGCAGAAGACTACGGGAAAATACATAGCCAAGAGGATCCATATGGTGTTTATTTAATGAGACAGAATAGAACAAGCCCATGATCAGCGCCATTGCGAGTGGGATGGATTACTTGTACGCTAGAATGCTGTTCCGGCGTGGGCCGGCCACTGTCAGGGGCACTTACACCGGGATTGTCAGATACCGGCAATTGATACCACGAAGCCGTTCGTGAACAGTTGCTCTGTCGTCTCATGGAAGGATTAATGCAGTCGGGGAAGCGGGGGACTCGGCCCTCTGGAACACCAAAAAGAGCCATTATTTTCGGGACCCACACCCCCCGTACTACCCCGGTAAGAATTTTCAAGAAGCTTCAAGAATCATAAATACAACGATTTATTTCAACAATGGAGGTATAGAGATCGCAGATCGATAACTTGACGTCTTTGATGCTGCGGTGTGGGGGGATCCTCCATGAGAAAGGTGCACGACCATCACCTTTGTTTTAAGTTATCAGTGGTTTCTCAATTCAATAAACCTACCTAATTTTCCCCACCTCAAACTGCTCTCCGCATAATTTCCGATTTGGTTTAACCTATAATAGAGCGCCCAAGTTCGTTGGGAGTTCGACGAGCCTTCATTCACATGAATGACATCTGACAGAAGTCGTATACCGGCAGTGCTTGTAGTTGTGTCAACACCTGTCTGGCCAAACATAGTTACTTCCGAAGTGAATACAAGGATTGTGGGCGCACCGCATTTCACTTCTTTTCAATAACTTGCGACAGGAGGAGTCCTACCCAGCTACCGGCAGCTTTCTGTCCCTTTTTCTTCTTTTTCTTCTTTTTTTCCCCCTTTTCTCCTGCCCTACAATCCCCACGAATATTAAGCGAGTACGGCACGGTATCTAAAAGACCCTTTAAGCTTAAACAAGGCATCTATCACCAATAATCATTACCACCGACATGACCACGTCGAAACCCCGCTCAAAGCAATGCACTCTAATAATCGATGAAACATATGAAGCTCCTATATACAGCACAATACTAAGACCGTCAGTAATAAAGTCATTTATTTACCTTCCTAATATTTCTTACGCCGCTCAAATATTATTGCTCATTTTATACGGGTTGGGCTTTCTCCACTTAATCGAACCCTGAGTGGCTCTTTGAGGGACGCACTCGCCCAACGAAGTCAGTCCCCCGCCCGGCGCTATCGGTAGGTGGTAATTCTTTTGCCGAATGTACCTTACATTTACCGCAGATCCTTGACATTTCCTCAATACCGGCAGGAGGCGTATCAGGGGATTCGAGCGGACGGCCTCGGGCCCTGTCAGCCGATTTGCCGACCGAGAATCTCAACGGGATTGGAGGTGTCGTCTTTCTAGGAATTCTAGGCTGGGGGGGTCGCCCCACCACTACTAGGAGTCCCTCCGTATTCAAAAAAGAGGAGAAAAAAGCACGAAAGAGAACCGTGAACTATTTGAGCATGAGGACTGAAAGAGTATATAAACCACCAGCATTTTCTAAAAGTCATGTATTCGTACTTGACCAACCCACTACACTTCCCAGACATGACCCGCCTTCTCTTCTACCTCACTGTAGCTGCTCTCCCACTATTCGCGGTCGGCGACACTGGCCAGACCACCAGATACTGGGATTGCTGCAAGCCTAGTTGTTCCTGGAGTGGGAAGGCTACCGTCACCTCACCCGTTAAGGCCTGCGATGCGAATAACAAAGTACTACAAGACGTGAACGCCAGTTCCGGCTGTAACGGCGGCACAGCGTTCATGTGCAGTAGCCAGATCCCATGGGCAGTTTCGGATAGTTTGGCTTATGGGTACTACCAACCTTTCTTCCTCTTTTTCACTCTCTTTGCTGACTAGAGTGGAACAGTTACGCCGCCGTGAAACTTTCTGGCTCCAGCGAGAGCAAGTGGTGTTGTGCTTGCTATGAGCTTACGTTTACTTCTGGGTATGTCTCCTGTTATTCGTCCATCCACTATTTACCACGGAGTGATTACCAACCGCCAGAGTAGCCCGGTATCTGGCAAGAAGATGATAGTCCAAGCAACCAACACTGGCGGTGATCTTGGAAACAACCACTTTGATCTCTCAAGTACCCCCCCACACACCCCATAGTACAGATAGATAGAAACTAAAAACATTTAGTCCCTGGCGGCGGCGTCGGCTCCTTCAATGGGTGTACAAAGCAATACAACGCACCAGCCGACGGCTGGGGCGCCAGATACGGCGGTGTCTCGAGCAGGTCTGAGTGCGACGCCCTTCCCGCGGCGATTCGTCAAGGATGTTACTGGAGATTTGACGTATGTCGCTCCTTCCTTCCCTTGACGACTAGAGGGAGGAAATGTGTTGATCTAACGTGGAGTTGTAGTGGTTCCGTGGCGCCGATAACCCGTCAGTCACCTTTCGAGAGGTTACCTGCCCCTCTGCAATTACCGCGAATACCGGGTGTATTAGGCAATGAGCACGAGTTTTGTATGACACTGTGTCAATTGTTGATTCTGTATTTAAAGGGCTCAGATTAAGTCTCTTTTTTTGTTTTCTTTCGTCCTGCGCTGTGTGCAGTATATTCCACATCCAACTCCCTCGCTAGGATCTGAAGGGGTTTTTTTTACGCCGGCCTGGCCAACGAAGTCTAGTAACTTTATCGTATCGTATCGTGCGCTATGCAAACTTACGGTTCGACTCTCTGGTGAAAGCGAGTGATGTGTGGTGATCATGACTAATCCTTTATCGGTGAGCTGGACATCGTGGGGCACTCCGTGTATGATACTGTGCTCGTAATCTCGCGTGAAAGTTAACCGAGCTCTGGGCTTTGTGCGAGGCCGGCTTTCAGCCCACCAAGGTGATTGGAATTAAGACCTCTAACTAAGGACTGCCTAAGAGAGTGAAAAAGGAAGATCTTAGTTTTGTTGCGCCTACTAGAAAAGTTATCATACAACCTTCACGAGTTCTCACCTCTCATAATTTCTGTGATAATATTATGATATCTCAAATCCCGGCCCGACAGGATACGAGAAATTGGTATGGCCCCGCATGCGACATCAATAAACAGCTTTACAACAGTAACTTTCCAGTGAGGTGCCGATGGTTTGGTTCACCCTCGTCCCACCCCTACCCACCACCCCACAGCAACATCCGAAAATATTCCAGATATTCAAGTGTCTGAACAAAAAATCAGTAACCCAATATTTTGTATTTACCGTGCAACGAAAAGGCACGGTCTAAGTTATAAGGCCCAATCACATTACTAGTACGCCCCTTGCTTGTTTCCACCAGCCCCCAATCAAACCTGGAGCCGCCAAAAAGCTAGGCGGGGACAGAAGAAAGGAAAGGAGAAACGAAAGGAGCAAAAAAAAAAAAAACTACAACATCCGACTCGAGGTGAAATGCAAAAGAAGCCTCCTACGGAACCTTCACAGTTCATAGAAAGGCCAGTAGGATTTCCAACTTTGCTATACCAGTGATCTAATTTCCGAATTAATGGATTGGTAAACTACTAAATAGTTAGTAAACATCTTAACCTCCACCAAAAAAGCCCTTGCACCAAGGGCAATTTTTTCCCGCTGTTAGGAATAGGATTGGTAAAGGAATATAATTAAATACTTTCCCCAATTATGGCTTACTAGTTAGCCAAGACTAGTTTTAGTGGACTAGAATTCCAAGTGCCCATGTTTAATCTCCCCCGATGATGGTTGAGAAAGGTGTGATAACAAATGTGCTCAGAGGGTGGGCAAAGGGTTAATGTGGAAGAGCAACCAGAACTCTAAACGAAATTGAGACTTTAGTTGCTTCGCCACTCTCACTATTCTGATTACGTTTCCTCTCTCCTAGACTGCACAAGTCTAAAGAAATGTAGTAGGGAGGGAATCCCTATGAATATTTTTGCTATATATACGTTACTAATAAATAGATAACCTTATTCAAGCCTTATAAATGTGAATTGGTAGACTCATGGATACTGTTTGGTGGCACAGTTTTTAACGGGGATCTTTTAATCAAGGAATATAGGCAGTTAGAGTACTTTTTTTTAGTTTTATATTGTTCTTGGAACCTTACAGTGCATGCATTGCAGTCTGTAGTTAGCTGCCAGCTTTACATGTCCTGTCACTAGAAAAGTAGATTTGCCAGAATTAGTTTGCCCATCCCACTATATTAGACCAGCCACAATCTCCATATTTTGGTCAACAGAAATTTGACTTTTTTTTTCACATTTTTCTTCTAATTTTTAATACTTGAAAATAAAATAAAAAACCCCCCCCATTTTATTACACCGTACTAGTTACTGTATTACTATTAGGGCTCACTTGGGAGACCTCGAGAATCTGCACGGCAGACTACCGTGACTGGGGCCCGGCCTGTCAAGAGACAAGCTGTTGTACAGTGATTGCAGTACAGGGACAGATAAACTAGAGCAGCTGGACTTTTCACACATGCTCCGTCTCCGTTACAACCACAGTGATTAAAAAAACCACACCAAGTTTTCTGCCAAGATCAGCTCTCATTGGCCGGAAGGCTTTTCTCACAGCCTCGCTCTTTACCCCGCTCGGGTAAAACTTTCTCTCCTTCCCTTTCGTTGAGTGTTCGCCCTGTCTACTATGTCAGGCCAACCTGCCCCCCCCGTCCCCCCTGGCCCAGGCCCTCAACGCACCGCTCCCTCTCGCAACAGCCTGAGGTCTAACCCCATCGGCTCTCGGGCCCCTACTCCAGTCCTCGCCCCCTCTCATGAAGACCAGTCCATCTGCCGCTCCGCTGCTGAGGCTGCCGAATCGCTACTCCTCGACCCCGCAACTTTTCCCACGCTGTACACTCCTCCCTCCTCGTCCGATGATCTTTCTGACGGCGAAAGACGCATCCTCCCTGTCCTTGCTGCTCTGGTCACCAAGGTCCACCTCCTCACGTCGGAGATGGCCCTCCTGAAAGCCAGTGCCTCTCAACCGCCTATTCCTGCTGCCTCCCAAGCCGACCCCCAGATCACTGCTGCCCTTCAGGATCTGTCCTCCAAGGTCACCTCCCTGGCCGCACGGCCTCCCCCCGCTCCCTGCGCCTCCAGTGGCTCAGTCCCTCCTCCCCCCCCTCCACCTAAGAAGAAACCCCTCCTCATCCTTTCTCGCCAAGGCAACCTCGGGGTCCCTTCAGCCGACTTCTTGATCCTTGTCTCAGGCCAGTAGTACGGCTCTCCTGAATCCTATGCAAGAGACAATAACGACTCCCGTGAGGCCGATATCTTCTTCGCTTCAGTCAATCCCACCGGTGGCAAAGTCTCGAAAGTCCTAAAAAGGAACGGTTCCCCACTCCAATCAGTCAGCATTTCGTTCCAGGCCCTCCCCCGGGCTACACGGTTGCCTCCTCCTCTCTCCTGCCCAAGTCTGACAGCTGGGTCCAGGTAGCAAGTTCGTCTAGAAAGGCGGGCAAGCGCGCCACTGCTGCCCAGGTTGCTTTTGCATCGGCCTCCAGGGATAGCGAGATGGACAAGCCCCCCCCCCCGCTACCTACTGCCCAATGTCGGTTCTACGCCCCACGCCTCCATCCGGCTTCCTTTATTGATCCCCTAAACATGTCCACTGCTCTTCCCGACATTGTTGCCTCGGTATTACTGTCTGCTGGCTGCACCCTCCCGGTCGCCTTCTCCGCGTCCGTTAATGCTAACGGAGTGGTGACCCATACCGCCAACCCCAGAACTCCGTCCTCAGCCTACGCCCCCTTCTTCCCTGCCCTTTCCAAGAAGATCAATCAGTCCTTCCCTGTAGGCGAGAACCCTTTTCAGGAATTCCGCACCGCACCTCTTTTCACTGATGTCTTAATCCACAACCTCCCCCTCTCCATGCTCCCTGCCGACCCCGCGGAACTATTCTCCAAATTGCACGACTCCATTCTAAACACTATCGACCTCTCCATCCTCTCGGCCCGCTTCCTCCAACGGGACCAGGCCCTCCGTGAATCCAAAAACACCACCTCTGTGGTCGTCTCTGTCCTCCCTCAGGATCTTCATCTTCTCGGGCCCGACCTCCATCGTGATGGGTCTAAGATTCGCCTATTCAATCGCATGAGGAACGTTCACCTCGCTCACCCCGCCGCCCGCGATACTCAATGTCGCAAATGCTATCGCTTCGGTCACTCAAAACCCCTCTGCAAAGAAGACCATCACACATGCCCCATCTGTGCGAAGTCCCACTCAAGGGCTGAACATAGGTGTGCAAACGATATGTGCCCCAAACAGGGCAACCTCAAGGTGGTCCCTGACTGCTGCACCGCAACTCCTTTACTTTGCACCAACTGCAACGACGAACACCCTGCAACTTCTCCTACATGCCCAACGAGGATTGCCCTGAAAGAAGCTGCCCGTCTTCCCAAGGATCAAGTCATCCCTGATGCCCCTCAGCAAAGACCTGCCTCGGCCGACCCCGTTACTCCCCAGCAACAATCCTCCTCGTCCCAGCTCCCCCTGAATACAGCCCAGCAGGTTGCTGATGACGCCCTCTTCATGGTCCGTCACTTAAGTCAACTCACTGCCCGCCCTCCCCCTACCTCCTCAGGTTCTCGCCCTCCCTTGGCCGCTCCCCTGCCCGCAAGACAGCTTTTCCCCTCTGGTGCCCCAACTACCAATTGGGCGAAGGACTCTACTCACGACAACGATATGGAACTGTAAATGAGAGCACAACCTGTGCCCTCATTGTCAGATACTTCACCATGTTCCCACTTCCCCCCTGGCGCTTTGGTTCCTGAGCTTTCCTTCGTTCAACATAATTGTCTTGGTAGCAGCTATGTTTTTCATACTTTGTTTTCGTTTTTTACCTCTGCGAAGAATTCCCCTCTTGTTGTTGCTTTGCAAGATGTTCCTTTGTTTAAGGGACGCCCTTTGGGTGCAAGCTCCTATAAATGTTTTTTCCCCCCTACTTCCACTGAGTACAAGACACGGGTAGCTGTGTATGTTTCTGAGCAGTTGTGTTTTGTTGTTTCTGTTCTTCCCTTGTTTTTTGGGCGAGGTAACTATATGGGTGTGAACTTCCGCTCCCCCCAGGGGGTGTTTGGTTCCCCCCATCTCTTGTTTCGCCTTTATAATTCCTACTCTACCGCCACCCGGAATGGGGCACTCCGCACTTTATCTCCTTATCTTCTCTTCCCCCAACATCAGTTCCCTACGCTATCGCTTGGGGACTTCAACCTTCACCACCACCTCCCAGACCACCTACGAGCCATCCCGCACTCAGAGCTGTCCATTTCTGAGCCCTACTTTACTAAGGCCACCGCCAACGCTTTCTCTCTCCTCAACAACCCTGGCGTCTACACCAGGTTCCCCTTCGATAACTTGTCCAGGCCCTCCGTGCTGGATCTTGCCTTCGCCAACCACAGCCTCCTTCCCTACTTCCACTCCTGGAACACCTCCCTCCCTTCTACAGGCTCCGACCATGTCGCTATTTCGGTCTCCTTTGGCCAACTCTCCAGGTCTGTCCCCCCCCCCAGACCCAACTGGAAAGCCACCGACTGGTCCACTGTCGCCCCTATCCTCCAGTCCATTGCCGTCCCTTCGGCTCCCTCCTTCCCCACCTCGGCCTCACTTGCCTCGTGGTTCAACTCGAGCCTGGCCTCCATTACCATCCCGGTACTGTCAGTGACTCCCACAAAACGCCCATCCTCCTACTTGAAGCCTTGGTGGTCTCCTATTCTTTCGAGCCTTCGGCGCATCCACCATCACGCCTTCCGCAGCTTCCGGAATGGCTCTGCCACGAGGTGGGAGCTGACCCAGGCTCGCAACTCCTACTTCAAAGCGATCAAGAAAGCCAAGGCCACCCACTGGGACCAGTTCCTCTCGTTTGCGGACTCGCGCTCCATCTGGAACACCAAGAAATTCGCATACGGTCGGGCTCCTGAACGCTTCCCATCCCTCCCCAATGCCACCACCCCCTTAGAGATCAACTCGGCTCTCATCACACATTTTTTCCCCCTTCCCCCACCTCCTCCTCCTCCTTCGGTCCTTCTCCCTCCTCTGCCTGGCGTCCCCCCCGTCACTCAGGAGGAAGTCTCGCTGGTCCTCCGCCGTTCCTCCTCCTCGTCTGCCCCTGGCCCCAACACAATCCCGTACGGGGTCTGGAAAAACATCCATCGGGCCAACAGAGATCTCCTCCCATCGCTTCTCACCCCCCTCCTCCTGCATGGCTTTCACCCCTCTTCCTTAAAAAAGGCTAATGGCATCGTCCTTGACAAACCTGGCAAGTCCGACTACTCCACCCCAGCTTCGTTCCGTATCATTGTCCTTCTAGAAACGGTCTCGAAGATTTTGGAAAGAGTAATGGTGTACCGCCTGGCTGCCTTCTCTCGCTCTACCCCCCTCCTCAATCTCCACCAATGTGGCTCGCTGGCTGGGCTCAGCTGCTATGACGCAGTGACCACCCTCCAACATGAAGTCCGCCTCCTCCCGACCACCGGCCTTAAGGTCTCCTCCCTCTTCCTCGACATAAAAGGTGGGTTCGATAAAATGTCAACTCCAACCAACTCTGCACTATGCTCCGCCGATTCTCCACTCCCAGGTACATCGTTTCTTGGATCTCCTCCTTTCTCACCTCCCGGCAGTGCCGCCTCGTTTTCCAAGGCGCTCCGGGGATATTTTCACCCGTATCCGTGGGCACCCCTCAGGGCTCCCCAATTTCTCCTCTCCTCTTTGTTATATATGTTTCACGCCTTCACATCTCCATCCCCCGCGGTGTTGTTATCTCCTATGTCGATGACTTTTCCCTTACGGTCGGCTCCTCCTCTTATCGCTCCAATGTCAGGCTCCTACAACGAGCCTTCCTCGCTCTCAGCAACCGTGCAGCCCCCTTGGGAGTTTCTTTTTCAATTCCCAAGACAGAGCTTATTCATTGGCGTACGTCCAGGGACCGCAATCCTGTCTGCCGTGCCCCGATTTCAATTAATTCCCTCCTGTTCAGCCCAACCGCAGAGCTGCGTTGGCTCGGCTACTGGCTCACCCCCTCCTTGGAAACCTCCTCACACTTCCACCTCCGCCTGGCCCTGGCCTGGGCTTCCTTTGCGCTGATCAAACGGCTCAGCCCCGCTGGGAAAGGACTCTCCCCCTGGTGTTGTCGCAAACTCACTGTTGGGTTGCTCTTCCCTGTCCTCACCTACGGCGCTGACCTCCTCATCCCTAACGCCACCATCCTGTGCAAGCTGAATTCCTTCTGGCACGAGGTCCTTCGATGGATCACCAATTGCTTCAGGGCCACTGCTCCCGCCATCCTCTATCGCGGGGCCTCCCTCCCCCCGATCTCCCTGGCACTACACCACAAAAGAAAGCTGGCTGCCCTCCGTCTACTCTGCTCCTCTCCCCATGTCAACCCTGCGACTGCCTGCCTCGATCCGCGGGTCCCCACCTGGGACCCTTGGTGCGCCCCCTCACACCGTCACCTCTTGGCCCCGCTGCGTGGTTCTTATCAGCCCCGCCTCTGGTCCACTGCCCCTTCGCCTTTCCGCTGACACCTCCTCCTCGACGCCATTGCTTTCTCTATCAAGGACCTTCTGCCCGACAGACTTCCCCTGGCCTCCCCTCACCTTCTACTTCCCCACCCGTACGATCCGGCGGGGGCCCCTCCTTATGGCTCCCTCAAATCTAAGGTTGTCACCTCCACCTTCGCCTCCTGGGCTGCTCTGTCACCCCCCCCCTCCTACAAGTTCCCCCCCTCCTTTACTCCCCACGCCTTCATGGGTTTGCCCAAGTTCTCGGCTGGCCGTCTTCATCAGATGAGGGCCGGCAAGAGCTACCTCGCTGCCCACACCTCCTGGTTCAATCATTATGCCTCCACCCTGTGCCCCTTCTGCGAGGAAACAGACGAGGCCTTTGATCACGCTATCCTTCACTGTCCAACCAAGGCCCAGGATAGAGCTTCCCACCTTCAGGGTATCTCTAGCCTGGCGCCTGAAGCCCCTGTTTGGTCCTCGGCCCCCCTTATTATCAATTTGGCCCAATACATTTCCACCACAGCCACTGGTTTCCCACCCAGCATGCCTTCTCTGATCTCTGCCTCCCCACCGCCGTCACCTTTGCCTGGCTCGCCGGTGCCCTCATCCTCTTCCCCTGCCTCCTCTTCCAGAGGCCTTGCGGGTTTATTTTTCCAGCTTGTCTTTACTTACTTGCTATTGTTGTGGTTGGATGCCCATGGCGTCGGCTGTGGGTGGTAATTATGATGATGGGTTTCTTTTCTTATGACTCTCCTTGGACTGGGCTGTTGTTTTGGTTTGAGGTTATTTTACTTTTTATGTTAGTCATCGATGGCGATGCTAGGGATTTTGTTTTCCCGCTTTGAAGGATTGGTTGCGTTATTTGAGTTTTGTTATTTCATTTGTTACTGCGTTGGAATTAAGGCTTTTTGTATGCCATAGCGCGAGCTGCATGTACGTTTTTGGGCCATAATCAATAAACATATGATGGAAAAAAAAAAAAAGCTGGACTTTTCACACCATATAGGCCATATTTACCCACTATTTTCCACGAATTTGGAGGGGTTTTCTTTTTTTGGGGGGGGATTCAACCCAGCAGTGTGCAATAATATAATGATATTATTATAAGATGTAAGGTTCGAAATTGAGAAATCACTTGCAATGTAGATGGATGGTGACTATCAAGTGCCTTTTGTATGCTACTGTGTTGTGAGGTACTGTACTGTACGATCGTATCATACAGTACAGCTGTGCGAAAAAGCATTAAATAGAGCAAATTACCAATCCGAGCGCTCAATGTTTCCTATACCAAAGGAAACAGTTCCGCTCAAGCTGCTTATATTTCCTTAAAATTTCTTACCTAAGTAATGCTAAGCTGCCAGTTCTCAAAGATGCCTGTTTTTGGTGTAAAACAGCCAATGGCCCGAGTTTTGTCACTTTACTATACATTATTAAAATTTTACATCTCTCCCTCTCCCTCTTGAAGGGGGAAAAAACAAATCTACATCTATAGTTGACGGAAGAAACAGGAGAAATAAAAAAGAGAAAAACCCCAACGAGCCAAAATAGGCTATCATACCAATAATCTTGGCAGCAACCCCCCGGTGAACTCCCATTCCATACAATTCCTTCGATCCTGGTTTCTGGAACCTACGCTTCCCCTAAAGAACCAATCCCCCAACCGCAACCCCCAAAACCCCAACCCCAACCACCACCCTCACGACCCACCC
>QLOI01000868.1:0-20714 GCA_003313605.1 Tuber umbilicatum | reverse complement strand
GGTGGGATGGAGGCGGCGGTATTGGCGGCAACATGGTGGGAAAGGTAGTGGCAGTCCGGTGTAAGGCTGTCATGGGTGAATAATGTACTATCGTGGGGGCCGCTGTAGCTGGAGTACCGGTACTTTGCGAGGGAAATATAGCTCAGCGTCAATCCCCGAAGGATTTTCAACAACCACTCTCATGGGGATCATGGCTCTTCTAGATACAGCGCAGGTGATTCTCTACAGATTGGCAGAGAGAAAATAAAGTTTTCATGGGGATATTGGGGTTTAAAAGTCGGTAGGTTGGAGTTTTGGTTGAAGCCGGAGATTGTCTTGGGAATGCTGAAAACTGTTTAACTTCCTCGGCACGGGTCAGTTAACGGGCAGTGGCTAAAGAATCAACTTGTATTACTGCCCTATTTGGCACATTAAAAAATACTGCTGGTACTAAACCTGGATTAATGCAGAATGTCCGCATGTTCCGGCTACAGTCATCCCCCACCATGAGGTTTGCTTTCGTGCAATTATCATTCTGTGAGCGGGGTAGCTTATGTCATACGATGCACGTGCAAAGCTTGAGGCTCAAAATCAAAAATTGAGGTGTGGAGTGTGACCTCACCTCTGTCATTTTTGGTCGACATTGTACCCGACGTCGACCGTATCCCTGAGCCCCCCGGTTATTGATATTACCCCAAAGGCCGGAAGAAACTTGGGAGTTACGATAAGATAGACAAAGTCCACGCGACGAACTCTGCTGGCTTTTGGTGATAGCACATTCGCACCTTTTTACAACCTCCCCTAGCACCACTATCGCGAGCACTACTGGTACGGTGTGTCATAAGACTAAATTAGACGTCCACGACACGGTATCAGTGCCTTACCGCGATATACCTCACCTCGCCGTACCGTTTCGCCATATCAAACTCAAATCAACACCGCTGTCCAAAATGCCGGTTCTCCGTCGCTACTGCCGCGTATCAAAATACACGTATGACGAACCCCATCTTTCCACCCCCCCCCCCTGCTCCATTTTCAAGGAATCACACCCACCAAACAATTCAGTACTGCACCATCTTGAGCTCTGCTAACGCTACTCAACAAAAAAACAATAGAGTCCTAGAAGTCCGAATCTACCTCGACAATCCGGCCGACCTGCACACTTGGCTGCTCTCGCCTCGATATAGTATCCTCCCGCGAATCTTCCAATCGATCAAACCACACGTGTTACCAAAGCTCAAGGAAGAGCGTGAGCGTAGGAGCGGTGGGAAAGGCAAGAGTGTTAAACCGTTTAATGATGTCGTCGTCGAAGGTTTGCATTCTTGCTTTTTTCCACGGAATGCATTGGGGGGATTTGGATGGGAGGCGATTAATTGATTGATTGGGGAATCATAGACGACTACGAAGTTTCTTTATTCCTTACAACCTCCGGAACGCGTCACACTGTAATGACGAAACGAAAAGTGCTCCGGGATCCTACTAGTAGTGGTGAGGTGGGTGAAATGACCGGAGGCACCAAGGTGCGGGCCCAACCTCGAAGAGAAGAGGACGATTTGGACGGGGGAGGAGTAATCAACCTCGATGGCATCCCGGAAGCTCCTCCGCTGGAGATGCCGGGGCCATCGGTTGCCTCCGCGACGAAAAACCCTTCCACTAGGGGGAGGAACAAGCGTAAATCGCCGGATCCCCTACCAAACACAGACAATGGAGATGGAGAGGAGGAAGGGGGTTTAGATGGCGATAGTGATTCAGACCCCTTCGAGCCACCCCAGAAGCGCCTGCGGAAGCCCGCGAAACGGACTGTGACGGTCCGCGACGAGGATGATGATGCGGACCCTGATTGGTCGGAAAATAGCGGGGACGAGCAGGAGGACAAGAAGAAGTTGTCGCTACGTACAGAGTTTGATGGCTTCAGTATTTACAGCCGGATCCTATGCCTTGTCGTTAAGCGTCGCGGGCCCATCAATGCAGGAAGGGCCCCCGCTGCTTCTTCTACTCCGTCCACTGCAAGACGGACGAACCCGCCAAACACGAGGGGTAGGTCTGGAAACAAGATAATGGAGAATTGGATTGCCATGAGCCAAGCTGTCAAGGAAGGGGACGGGGAAGATTAATAATGGGTTGTACCAGTTATTACTCGTGTGATATATTACTGTATTAATATAATAACTCCGAAAATGGTAATAAGTTATAATTAACAACCAGAGTCACACTCGTGTATGGCTGATGTTACTAGGTGGAAATACTGTTTCCACGGTTACCAGATGATATGGTAAGATATTCCGGAGAGTAGAGTTGTCAAAATGCAAATCTCCGCTCTGAACGCGATCTTGCTGCTTTCCTATCCTGCCCTATCGTATCCCACCCTATGGCATCCGATGTCGTAGTAGTCGTGCACTCCTAGACCCTCTCCGCCCCTACATACGTCCTCCCCCGAGATAATACTCCGCTCTGGGCGCACATCACATAATCTCGCAAGTATCCCTTGTCTTATGTAGGGGAAGCTAAAATTAAAGAGGGGAAGAAACGAAACCTGGAGCAAATCACGAAAACCACGTCACCTCACCCCTCGAATTCTGTTCCTGAATTACTCCGTACCGGGAGCGCCGATAACCGAGTCATGCAGATTTGGCGCGAAATCCCACGAATAGATGGGTAAAAATAATAAAAATAGGAATTGCGCAAAAATTTCACCTTGCCCGTTCTGGGTGCTAGTCGGAGAAAAGGGAGCAAAAAAAAATTAGGGATGGTGTGAAGTTTTGCTTTGCTTCAGCTTTGTTTTAGGATTGAGTGGGTATGTGCGCTGTTGGACGAGTGAGTGAGATACTATGAAGGGATGACTAATGTTGCTTATGTCAGGGGGGAAGATTTCTTCCTCTGAATGAAAGAGGGGTGTTCCCTCGGTAACTCCGTGAGCGGACTGATAGATGAATGGACCGTCTCGCGCACCTCAGAAAAAACTTCCCAGGAGAAGGCGACCAATCCGGTGTCCTGGAACGCTGTTTCAGCCAATGCGATTGCTCCGTGTTCGATCTGTGGCTTTTATTCCCAACCTCGAGTTCGAAGGGAGTAGAATGATTGGCTGACCGAATGCTCGGTTCGGGATGATTGGCGTGTGTGTGTTTGTGTGTGTGTGGAGTTTCCACATCCTACCCGTAGGCTTCATGCGGATAAGCGGGGAGGGAAAAACGTTTTTTTTTTTTGTTTCGAAGCCAGTGGATTTTGTGTGCGCGAATTCAAAGATCTGGACCTCATGTGCCTGTGCCTGTGCCTCTCTCCGCCGTCGTTGATGACTACTTGGTTGTCGTTGGGTGGGATGAATATGGGCCCTTGCGCTCGCGGCCGGACTTGTGGGGCCGATAATTTGGAGGGTGGCGGCCAATTGTAGGGTTTTTTTTTTCCATCATGACTGAAGTTTTTCTCAGCGCCTTGTGGGATTGGTTGGTGGCTTCCGAGGGGTTCGGAAGGGGAAGGTGGAGTTCTCGGGCTGTGGTTGTGGTGGAGCTTGAATGTTGGCTGAACTGACGCTTGTTCTAGACATTTCTGGGTGGAGTGGAGGGAAGTGTAGGGGGTTTGGGATGGTTTTCGGTGCGGGGTGCAGGAGGGGGTTGCGTTAATTCGGTGGAAAGAGTCGAGTGATTTTTTGTGAGCGGTGGTGCGGTTGCACTGCAGACTTTTCGTCTGTTTGGTATTGTCGAAGTGGAGTAAGGGCAACCGGGCGATGAAATAGTTCGTTCTGTCGCCTTTTTTTTTTTCTCACATGAAACTGGGCGTTCATCAGCTGGGAGTCGAGAGAGCGGGGTCAGGTGGGGGAATCGCGCGCTCGATGCTTGCTATTGGCATCTGTTTGTACGAACAAGGGATTGGGGAGGGAGGAGCGCAGGTCTTGAAGAGGTTGTGTTCGGGTTTGTCGATGCGGTGAGGGGAGCACAGCTTCTCGTATGCCGGCAGTTGTTCTATAAACAGATACATCCGACATCATAGGTGGATAAACGTGTGACTATGATAGTACAGCATCGGACCTACTAATACGGCGGCACAATGGAAATCAGATGCTCGAGAGTCTCGTATTATCAGCGCGATTTTCACCCCTTGGTGGGCTTTACATTCCTTGTGGTGCCACGTGCGATCCACTCTAGATCTGCAAGTGCGGAAGAACCCAGTGGGGGTGTCCCGGGTTGAGCAGTGATGTCCTTGTGCATCCGTGGGCCTAGGATGTCTCGAGCCGGCCGAAACATTCATCGCAGCCAGCCTTAATCATGAAATGCCCAGATAGTCGCCTGGAATGGAGTAAATAATGATCTCTTTGGGGTACGTGAATATCGTGACAACATTATGTTTGAAACCCCGAAAACGCAAGTATTGTTGTTCATAGAGAATTCACTGTTCTTGGAGTGTCCCACTACTCCGGGATGAATTGGGCCAAGAACATAGTATTGATTGGTGATGTGCAGTTTCATGCGAACCCTTGATCAGTGGCACCAATATTGGGCGGGGTTTGGAGACCCTAACCCGTCTGTTCTCGAGCTCCGGGGTGGCCTAGGGAAGTATGAGAACAGTATCGAGGATCGTGTGCTGACTTGCTGCATATTGTTGGGTTTTCTTTTGCTAGCGTTCGTGAAGTGGGCTGGGGGTTGGCTTGCCGTCTTCTTTAAAGTTGGTTGGCTTAAAGTTTTAAGCTGGTTACTGAATTACGCTTTCATGGTGGAATACCATTGGCATGAAACGGGTGACACAAGTATTGGAATGCTGTATCAATTTATTCCATTTCAAAACTAACCCACTGGCGAGGCTTTTTTCCCTTCAAGTTACTTGCCAATGACACCTTGCTCGACCGGATAAACATACGCTCGCCGTCGCATGTGGGGTCAGGCTAGTGCATCTGGCCAGTAGTTGAGTTGGGTGATGTTTCTTCGTTAACCTTTCCCGTCGCTGTTTCCGCATTTTTAAAGAAGGTGCATAACAAACCTGGACAGATCCAATCTCAATGTGCAGACGAGAACTTCTAACGACGGCCCTAAATCAGACTTTTGGTATACCTTCCGGGGGTTTTTTTTCCGGGCCCTAAACTGATCGATTCCGAGATCTTCCAGGGATGTGAGTGGATATACTTTCATAATCCGTCACTCGTGTGTACGGTGTGAGACAGCCGGTCGCCCTTGTGTGCATCTTATCACGTGACGGATATATTATAGTCTACTGTCTTCACCGCCACAACCCTTGGTCTTCTCCGCTTAGTGCATAATACTATCATATTGTACGAAGCGATTCACTACTGCGCCTGACCCACTTCCCAGTCCAATGGATGAGTGATGACGTATGACTACCTTGCTTCTAATTGTATAGGTTTGACCTTTTGGTTCTGACGAGATTGCTAGGGGTTTGTGGATTTGATTCTTTGATAGTAGGAATCGGGATAGGCGGTATACAGTAGGTGTTTCTGGAACCCCCCCCCTTTTTTTGTATCAACAAAGGGGGGGGTCCCTGAGGGCACACTGTTTCGGATGATGCATCACTAAGATGGTGGGGAAAAAAGAACAGTCCGGCGGTTTCTCTCTTTGTTTTGGATCTATGGTAGTCTCGAATATACTATCCTTGCTAATTACGGC
Organism: Tuber umbilicatum; assembly: GCA_003313605.1. Classification (NCBI taxonomy): domain Eukaryota; kingdom Fungi; phylum Ascomycota; class Pezizomycetes; order Pezizales; family Tuberaceae; genus Tuber; species Tuber umbilicatum. The sequence continues at coordinate 15,126 of QLOI01000868.1, read as the reverse complement.
GAAAGAATGGGGCGATTAAAATACCGGTAGCCATCTTGTGCTACATTTATGGGGTTCTACCCCTGATCGCAAGCGTACCCTCACCCTCTTTAAGCTTGACTCCGACAGATCAACCAGGGTTTCTCCCAGGACTCTTCAAACCCGTCAAACCTGCCCTTCCCAAGAATGAATGCTCTCCCAATCCCAGGCCAGAGGCCAGAGAACATTGCCGAGCTAGTCAAAGCATATATCTACGCGTCAGGAGTTATAACCCAGAGCTCGCTCCCAATGGGAATCATACGAGTCCCATATGCTCCAACGTACAACACAGAATTTATTCTGAAGCGCTTTCGGTCACACAGTGGCTTTATCGATGAGGTTGCTGCAACGGAGCACGCTAGAACCGCCTTCGATAGTTGGATGCCAGGGAGTCACATTGTGCCGGATACGTATTGGCAGTGTGGGATCTTCGCCGTGGTCGCGATGGAGCACATTCCTGGGAAGAACGGGAGTGAGGTGAATATGGGGTTTTGGACAAGGTGGCAGAGGAGGGATTTTGTTCGGCAAATGGCTGTGATCGGAATATGCCTTATTTGGGGGGCTCGGGATACGACTTCCCAGGTTACCACGAAGGATATGGTCCGTCGGGGTCTGAAGGATAAGTCCTCTGCCGCATATGATGGGGGAAGAGTTGATGAATTTCTCGGAAATGCACTGCGGGGGGTTGTTGCTCCGCGGGGACCGTCGCTGCAGAATCTCAGGTTCTTACGTCCTTGCGATGTAACCCTGAGAGGGAGCAGGATTGTTGCAATAATAAGCTGGAAAGGGGCGGTTGATCGGAGGGAGAGAAAGGTAGGTCAAGGCCCTGGGTGTCTTTCTGGTCTGACTGTTTTGGGTCGAGCTGCCCCGCAGACATGTGGAACCCTAGGAGGCCCCGATTGGGCTATTATTAGGGAGTATGGTGGAGGGATTAGGGAGAATGATTTCCTGAAGGAGCAGGTGGATAATGTGAGCGATGGATATGAAGGTGGAAGAGAGTACGAGGAACTGGCGGAGGATTGGTATCATGAACCGGTTTGGCAACTTGTTTCCGAACGTGTTTGTCGCCGTGAGATACGCACGAATACCGTGCTAATTGGGGGTGTCTGAGGTAAGCGGAGCTGGATTCGGGGATGTGCTTGCCTTATAGTGAAGCTTGCACTTGATATGGTAAGAGGTATTAGTGGCTGTATCTATATACTATAGAAGGGGAAGCCATCTAAAGTTTGTGGAATTTTATTATTTGATGTGTGCGAGAGCAGTAGGGGGCCATGTTAGAAATACTGTATTGAAAGGGTTTGTGAACTTTGTATCTCTTGCTGTGATTACGGTAGTTACTGTGGTGATGTATGGGCTCTTTTCACCTACTACAGTGCAGGCATGTTCTTGAGAGGCATATTATGTGTCCGTCAAAAAGCCCCTCGCCAAAGGTGCTATGGAATAGCGCTTAGTAAGTGACTTTCAAGACTAGCCGAGTGATTCCAGGTGAAGGGGTGATGAATTTGTTGTTTTTCATATGACCGGCGAAGTCTCCGAGCGGTCCTTATCAATGCTCCGCGGTGACGGCTACTCGATATTGAGAGAGGCGCGTACAGGGCCTTCGTGCTCTGTTCATAAATGCATGGGCACCCTTCGATAACTTTCTTCGACACTGCTCGCGGGGTTCCTTATCGGCGGATGTGTGCACGATCACCTAGGCCTAAATTTTTGAATGTGATCGCATACTCTGAATCATTTACACCCTAGGGAACTCGGTCTAGCGCGTTTGTCTTGGAGTACTGGGTTGGTAATTTCCCGACAGTATTCTTGTGCTTTCCGAAGACTCGTTGCTGTTATTCCAGAATTGTTAGCGCATGAGATATACGGCCACTTATAAAGTATCCTGACACCTTGGCCCCAGGACGGACATTAATCATGGTCAGGTTTCTAGATACTGGTACTTTATAAGTGGCAGAGTAAATCTCTCACCTGACTTTAGCCAACATCTCCCATCAGCATCTTTGGCCGATGCGTGACTCAGGGTTTTCTTTTCAGCGGTTATTTTAGAGGAGTCTGGCAAGCGTCCACATTCCATCTTAGGATACTAGCACTTAACCTAAGCGTCCGGTTCGTCCACCGAGTCTACCATTTCTCTTTGGGTGGCGGGTGGGCATACAGAGCCCGACACGTGGTCGGGAGTACTGAGGGCTGCCCGGTATTTGAGTCTTCCACTTGCCCCAGGCAAGAAGTGCCCGGGAGAGGCGGGGTATGTTTTGTATAGGCGCCCAGGTAAGCTACATGTCCTAGGTCATAAACACAACCCCGGAGGGTGGGGGGTTGTTTCGTGTTGGCTCTTAGACACGCCCAGGTTTTTTATGATTTAGGCCCTGTTCGGCAGTCGCAAGAAATCATGATTCTTTCACTTTTATAGCATTTTTGTTGCAGATGAAATATTGTAACGGTAAATTTTTTATAGCAACCCAACTTACAGTTTTCCTACATAGTTTTTGTTTTGATAGCATTAGTTGAAAAGGCACTGGCTATCTGAGTATATATTCGTCAATGATATTCGGTGAAAAGAATTCAAAAATAAAATTCATAAAAAAAATCCCGATATTTTTAAATTATGCCCTTTTTTTAGCCTGCCGAACATGGCCTTATTTCTTTAATACATTTTTTCGAGTATGATATTATTCTTGTTTTCTGGGACAATACGGTGTTAGTGGTGTGAGGGCTTTTTAGATCCCGCATTACCTCAGGGTTTGTTTGGAGGTGGAAAGGACCCTTATCGGTTTCCGATATCTAGGAGTGGGTTGTGCCACATGCGGTAATTGTTGTTACTGGTGGCGAGGGTAAGCTGTGATAGGGAGGTGCAACTAATAGCCGCGTCATCATGAAAATCTCAGACTCAACCCGACTCACTCTAAATTGTGCCTGAGTCACGGCCAAAAATTAAATAAGGTCGTATTGCCAGATCTCGTGCTCCCAAGCAAAGGAAAGGCTATAGAAGGACAGATTTTCCGTACTGCATTGTGGCTGTGGTCACGATAATTAAATATTGCTGGCCAAGTGGTTGCATCCCCCGTCTCACAACAATCTCGTCCGAGCTGCCCAATCATGGATTGCCGTCACAGTATCTGTATACTCGTAGAGCAATAAAGAAGAGGGTTGATAGGAGGAGGTAGAGGTCTATTGGTGGCAAGAGTGTCGCTAGTGATAGGTCCCCTACATTTTAATGAGTAAAGCGGCTGATGGTCTGGTGATGAGGGTAGTCTGATGATAATCTTATAAGACATCCTGAATATAGTAAGTTGTTGCGCTGGATTGAAGGAGGAGGTAGAAGAAAAGAGATCTACCTACGGTAGGAAGCTGACAGCAATATAGGACCTGATGCTTGTCCCTCTTTATATATGTTGCCGTGCTTGTCATATATAATGTTGGCAAGAGAAGAAATAACTGCTGCGTCCAAGGTTTGTAGGACATGGCAGTTGTGAGGTGGCAGTGTAAGTGGAAAAATCAGGCGTCATAATACATGGCTATTTTATCGATTGGCTGCCCTAGTACATGCAAGAGTAATCTCTGGAGCAAGGCTACAAAACAGAGCTTTGTTGCTAAGAGGACGAGTGATTGGACATGGTTCCGAAGTCAATGTCTACTAATCTCATGATAGAAGAGTATACTAGGTGTGATACATAGATAAAAAGGGTTACTATACACTCACTGTGGGTTCAATACTATCATAACCCTCGCTATCTTCTGCGATGTCTGCCAAATTAGCCAAAGTATTACCATCAGGCCTCCAGTCTCAAATTTCAAGCTCTGTATATCCTTTGATATCTTATGTTTAGGTAAGTATTGACGGTATAAGGTTTTACCGACTCCTTGCAGGATGGTGGTATTGGAAAGGTAGATTATACTCGGAAAGGTTTTGGGTGTGTGATGTTGGCCGTAAGAGTGTTGCTATCGAAAATATAGATTGGTGTGCACGCCGGCCACGCCCACATCTGCCTACTGTATCCATGTAACCCAATAGAGGTGCTGCTAAACCCCTTACCTACAGCCTTACTAGTGGGATTGCTGTGATATGACAAGAGGGAGAGGGGAGGGTGGGTGTGGTATTTGGGAGATATCGAAACTGGCACTACACTGTATGGCTCTGTCTTACAATATTGAGAGGTCTCTGAGGCTATCGATTGTAGGCGCTATATCTTAGTTATCTTATATTGAACCTTACAAGCTAAACTGTAGGTCCATTGGCCCTCACTCGGCTAGCGACCCAGTGGTTAGCCTTTCCGACTTGAATGTAATGCTTCAGCTAAACTCTCCAAGCCTGGTTGGAAAAAGGAATCCTTCAATTAGGTGTTCTTTTTTTCTGTTATCGACCCTTTCATTAAATTGGGCATTGTTGCTCGCAGCTTCTTGTTTTTGTCTAGTCAACCAGGCGACTACCGATGTGGTACCATTTCTTATATGAATATGGCCTCTAGTTTTTACAGCAGTAGAATATAATACTCGAATTGATTTAGAGTAGGCCCCACTGCATTTCCCTACTGGGGGGGATTGGATGAGGCTAGTAGGTGGATCTTGATTTCATTTCTGTGCCGTTGTGAGGAGTTAGCCATTGAAGGGTAATATAATATATGTAATCTTACGGAGGGTTTAGGTTTCTTCCGCCTTGAGAGGAGCTTTTTTGAGATCCATGAGATTTAATTGCCCTTTATCTCTTTTCGGAATCATATCTCAGCCGTATCCCCTGGCATGGCTTAATCTTACCCTTGTGTGGCTGCCTGGGGAGTACCATACACTTTGACCAACTCAAGATGGATATCTAACAGCTTTGCTGGGTTGTGATTTTTTCTTTTCTTTTTCTAAAAGAAGAGGAAGAAACACTACAGATGAGTAGGAGGCCTTATTCTTTGGAGGCCATTCTAATTGCCTGACTTCTAACCATGGTCCCGGAGTAGCTGTTTGACTTCAACCGCTGCATTTCCTTGCCAACTTAATTATGTACGGGTACAGTCTCTTAAGCTTAAGCCAGACTGGTTTCCCACGCAAACTGAGGGGATTTTGCATATCATACTAGATACTATAGAAGGGTATAGCTTCATATTGGATATTCATATTATAGCTTTATGTTCCTGTGGAATGTCATCGCGTTTGAGTAAGCTGGCATTCTGGCTTGAAAATTGGGTGGGAGGATTTGGTGGCTAAGTAATTCTTACCAGGATCCCGGGCCGCTCGTCATTCACGGATAGCTGGGGGTATTGGGTGAATGGGCGTACAAGCTTAGAACAATTCCCCCAAACTCTGGCTGGCTGTATCTTCACTAAGGGGCTGTTTGGTGGGACAACTTTGAGAGGCTCAAACCGGGGTTTGTAGCTGCGGGACTGTTTTGGTAGATGTACTCGAGTAAATTGCAAGCCATGGTTTGCAGCAACTAACTTATGATAGAAGCAATTTTTTGAACAATTATCAAGTAGGGCATAGGGTTTTTTCAACCATTGTTGTACAAGGGTAGGAACTAATTAACCTGAACGGACAAGGATGTATTTGGTGGGTTAACTTCAAATAACTGTTCCATAACTTCTCTCCACACATTGTACAACCGTGGTTTGTAGCCAGCCAAATTTTACAAACATGCCACGCCAAACAGTCCCTGAAAGACTATTGAAGATTACTTTGATAGAAAGGTGTGGGAGTGTTTTGCAGGTGGCGTCATTTATGGCTTGGGTTTAGGCTAGCATCGACGTTGCCAAGAGATTTCCTCCCTGCCCGTGACCCATCTCAAGAGATGATTATTCATCAATTTAAAGTGCGCCATCTCTTGCATCCGTCTTCTCTTTCGGAGCCTCTCGCAGCTGGCCGCTCCGACGACCCAAGTTATTAGAAATCAAGCGCCTTCAGTTCTTCAAGCTTTCTCCCCAGTATTTGGAGCCACAGCTTCTGTCGATAATGTCGGACAGGCTTCCTCATGGAACAGAAGCGGTGGAGGGAATTGTTTCCCTGGTTGATACGGATCTCTACAAACTTACAATGCAATGTGCTGTCTTAAAGGACTATCCTAACGTCGGTTTGTTTTTCCTGTTCGTTGTGCAGGGTTGAAACTCACGATACGCCTGACAGATGTAACATACGCCTACACAAATCGGACATCTGACCTAAAGCTGTCGCGCGAAGGCTTCGAATGGATAAAGGCTCAAGTTGCAAGTAGGAGCTCCCCACAGGGTGTGATCCTCTTGCCCTCCGCTGACGTGGGGTGATTAGAATTGGGGCAGCTTCGTCTCTCACAGGCGGAGCTTGAGTTCTTGCAGAGGGCCTGTCCTTATCTCCCGAAAACCTACCTCGCCTACCTCGAGAAGTTCAGATTTAAACCAGATGATCAACTTGTACTCGCCTTTACGCCTGATACAGGCGTTTCCGACCGTGTGGCGAATGAAGAGAATGGGGGGTTGGAGGGAAAGGTCGAATTTGTATGCGATGTCTCAACCTTGTTATTCCGAGGCTGACGGTGGTGCGAAGGGTGACGTGAGAATAGATGTCAAAGGCAAATGGGTGGAAACGATACTCTACGAGATTCCTTTGCTGGTTCTAGTTAGCGAGGCATATTTCAAATTCTCCGATACGGATTGGAACTACGAAGGCCAGGAGGAGAAGGCGTTTACAAAGGGCCTGCAGCTCTTAGAGAACGGATGTTTGCTATCGGAGTTTGGAACGAGGCGGCGAAGGAGCTACCGTAAGTATGGGCCACCTCGCTTAGCGCATATTTTTTACTGGAAGGTCGGCAGATACCCAAGAGCTTGTATTGGATGGATTGGTTCGTGCAATGGCGCATTATGAGAAAAGTGGGGGAAGGAAGGGTAGGTTATCGGGAACCAGCAATGTTCATTTCGCTCATAGGTATGCGCACGAATTCCCGTCGCCTGTCACATTTTGGAGGAGGGTGGCATAACAATGTGCTGAAATACGTGCTCAAATTTTGTAGGATGGGGCTCAATCCCATCGGAACTGTTGCGCACGAATGGTTTATGGGAATTGCCGCAATTACAAGCGATTATACCCATGCCAATGAGATCGGCCTCCGAAAATGGATCGATTGCTTTGGTGAGGGAGTAAGTATCCAGTTTCGGTATTGCATAGAATTGTGCCTGACTTTGTTAATGCATCAGGTTCTCTCAATTGCACTCACCGACACTTTTGGTACCCCGCACTTCCTGAGAAACTTTGCCTTGAAATATCCTCCATCCGGCAAGCCCTACGCTGAGATATTCGCAGGAGTCCGTCAGGACTCTGGTGACCCAGAGGAATTTGTCAAGCGCATGCGCAAGTTCTATGATGAGCAAGGGATTAAGTCAAAGAAAACAATTGTGTTTTCAGACAGCTTGGACGTTGACCTCTGCCTAAAGTATAAGGAGTTCGCTGAGAGGGAAGGTTTTATGCCTAGCTTTGGCGTCGGAACCTTTCTGACAAGTATATTCCCACATACCTTTAATATTATTCAGCTGCTAACTATTCAGACGACTTTGTGCACTTGAATGATCCGGGTCGGAGGTCCTGGCCTTTAAACATCGTCGTTAAAATCAATTCTGCAAATGGCAAGCCCGCAGTGAAGATCAGCGATAATATCTCGAAGAATACTGGTGATCAGGCTACTGTTGAGAAAGTTAAACAAGAGTTGGGATATGTCGAGAAGGAGTGGGAAGATGGTAACGAGCAGAACCGCCAGGGAAGCAGAATCTAATGAGGGCTAAGTTGTTATCTGGGGCGATTAGATCCGATGGGTTCCCCTGGTTGTTCAGTTTCACTTTGTTTCCCATTATTTATAGAGTTGTGTCTTCATAACAGAGATACAAGCGAATTTTCTTGGAAGCTATGTTCCTGAATACTAGGGAGTGCTATGATTGGAGAGAACAAAAGCAAGAATTGAGGCCCCACACAAGTGTTTTGATAAAGGGTGGAGAGATTCCTGACCTGCACTGCCGTGCAAGTAAAGTAAGATATCACTGAACTACTCTTCTGCTACAGTATTCGCACAGTCCCTTGGTATACAGAGATAGGAAATGGGGCTTAGGATTTCGGAGTTCTGATTAGAGGTATTTGGGGGCTTGAGCTAATTATTGTCTGTGTTTCTAGTCCCTATTTTCTCATTTTTTTACTGTACGCTGTACTAACTAACACAATAGACGCAATATTGACAACACCGAGATATTAGAATGGGTGACAATACAGTAGAAGCCGTTTGTCCTTACGGGCGAAACACGAATTTGGGGTTTCGAGCCATTATATTTCCGCAGATATTTTGAAACTCAGTTTTGAAAAATAATAAAATCTTGAAATAAACAATTATAATTATATTATTACTATTGTGGTGACGTTATTATTATTATTGACAAGAGTTCGTATAGAGCTGTGGGAATCCGAACTGCATAGGGAGATATGTGACCAAGCAGATCCAAGAACACTTGCAGCTTTCCCATACAAAAACCCTTGTCTTGGCAAGTACAGTACACTGAATTCTACGCCTCGCTACACAATGGGATGGGATGGAGGATCCCAGCCTTTTCTGCCTGGGGGCTGTTATAACAAATTACTTTTCGAGTTCTTTCTATTCTATTTCCGCCCATGGCTTTTGGGTAACGATAGTTCAAAAACTCCTAGATCTTGGTCTTCTGGCCTCTGTAGGGTTACCCCCTGCACGACCTCTGCAGTAGACATGGCGCGAGTGATTCCTGGTGAGTGCGGTTCCTTTCTGGGACCCGGGATATTCTCATCAGATTCTAAAAACGGGAATTTTCGATCAATCCTAATTGCTCTCTATTCGAATTTTCTATAGCTTCCATCGTGGGATAAACTAATAATTCAAAGATTAAATTGTTAGAGTACATTTTTTTTTTTTCAGCTGTAGAAAACTTTATCAAGATCTATTGAGGACCTTGAATGGGCTCCAATGTGCTTTGAATTGTTCTCTTCTATACCTTTCGGGATTCGGGCGCTGCAAAGAGAAATGATAACTATTGAGGGCATCTACCTTGATGGAGCCGCATTCAATTAAGCCATAGTTTGCGTTTTGTTAAAAATTATCATTCTGCACTTTAAACTTTGAATTTTTCTAAGCTGCGGTTAGTTTGCGAACTGGTTTGTATCTACTGCTCAACCCTCATCTTTACTGCAACGATAGCGCCCACACTCTGTAGCCGCTTTCCAAGAAACCCTAGACGGCAATCTTGTCAAAAAAAACCCCCTCTACAAAGTTCCTTCTCAACAAATACCTCCCACCCTCCATCTAGCAAACCCTCCTCCTCATCACTCTTCCTTCCCTACTTCCTCCTACCCCCCCTCACAGCAAGGAGATCTTACCCTCCCCCCCCCCACATCGCCCTTCCAAAATCCCCTTCCAAACTTCATCCAAACAATTCCCAAATACCTTCCTTACAATTCCAACCTACCCTTTTCTACAACTTCAATATAATCAATACTTCATGTCTACTGATACCGCCAAACAAGCAAGCGCTTCTCACGAAATCCCCTCTCAAAATCTCCGCTCGATCAACATCCAAGACCTCTGGTCTCATGACCAGCGCTATGATAGCAATACCAGTAGCAGGGGATCAGCCTACTGTTCTTCTCCGCTGGAGCCTGGTAGGGGCAGCCCTGGAACATCTACCTCTATTGAAGATTGTACTGAAGACACTAATGAAGTGGATGTAGCTATTGAGGGGACTATCCAAAGTGTGACTGGTGCGCAGAGGACAGGAGATTTTGGCGGTAATTCTTTCCTTGCCGTGTATCGTGGACTTGATTGGAATGATTCTCTCGCAATGCTCAACTGGAGGTTGCAAGAGGCGTACGCGGAAGGGGACGAATCCTCTACTATCACTGCTGGTACTACAATCTCTTCTTCTGTTCGATCTTCCGCACTTCCGAGTGGCGCTTCAGAGGCAATAGTTGATGAGATAATTGCTCATGAACTACTTGTTCCGGATGCAACCTTTGAAGAGACAATATTGGGAGAGCTAGTTGAAAACGAGGCTATGAGTTCTCTGGAACCTGGACTTTGTTATTCGGTTTTCTCTTCCGAGAACCCAAATGACACTGACAGAGACTCAGAGAGTATTAATTCCCAGCAGACTGACGTATCTGTTCCTACCTTGGAGAGCCTCGCCTCAGAGCCCACCTCCACTACCCTTCCTCCGGAGAATACCTACCGCGGTCTAAGCTGGACCGACAGTCTCAAGATGTTGAACCAAAACCTCCAGGAGGCCTACGAGAAGAATGATACCGGGAATCTCAACATCTCCCCCATTAATATCACCCGCCCGCAAATAAACTTTTGTGCAGAGGATCCTCCGATACATTCTTTTTCGTACCCCTCTGGACTTCCACTATTCACTCCCAACGCCCCCCCACCACCCAACTTTACAACACAGCAGCCATTGCTGGGGCACCAACAGCAGGTGTATCCAGCGCACGAGCCCAATTGGGGCCCTTACCCAGAGTTCTCACAGCAAAAGGCGCAGATACCACCTCATCTGTTCTGCCCATCCGCTGCTCATGCCATTTCTTGCGGCGGGATTTTTGTCGACCCGAGGGCGGTAGCCGCGATAGACCACATAGTGCATAATTCTGCTATGTTGATGTTTGAAAACTTCCGGCGGCAGTTCTTAACGATGGAAGGAAAGCCTAATGTTGGTTGGTGGCCTGTGCACGGCAGTGGGTTGGATTCTAGAAGTGCTACCCATACACCTACCTGGGCTGTCAATGATCCTGGGGTTACTGGTAATTTGGGGAGAGGGGGAGCTAGCAATGGGATGGGCAAAGAGCTCCATGGGGAGATTGATGAGGAAGCGAACGAAGAGACGAAAGGTGGAATTGAGGTTGGAGTTAGGCCTGCGACGGCAATACAGGATGATGCCTCATTTGTCATCGATGCCCAACCAATCACCCCAAGATTAAGTGTGCACGACTCTAGTACCCAGGTGGATACCGAGCCTATCCAAAACCAATCGAACGTTACAAAAACTTTATCTTCCAGCTCACAGACTGATATTATCGAGATTCCTTCCACGCGAGATTTTGGTTTACAAGTTAATGTCCCTAAAGTCACTACAATAAACAAAAATACTAGCTCTTCTGCCCAGACCACCTCTACTAAAACTAGTAGCATCGGTACTTCTACTACAACAGAAAGCCCCCCAGCGCAAATACATTCAGCACCTGAAACACAACCTCAACCACCCGCTGCCAAAAAGTATAGACACAAGAGGAAGAACAAGGCAAAGGCGGATACATCTAACGCTGCACCACGACCACCATCGCCACCACCACGCCCTCATTCTCCCACCGCGTGCGAATCTTTGAGTACCCCTGAGCAAACCACTACTTCCATTACTATGAACAAAGTTAAAGAAGTACCTCCCATGTCAATCCGGGCAATACAAATACAAAATACTAATCCCACAGACATCACCAGAGCCATTCATTCGATCGACACCCGTTCCCATGGCCACCGAACAAGATAGCGAACCAATGACTAAACCGTTCAAGCTACCAACTCAAGAAACTACCACACAACCTATTTGGCTCAGAGCGGTTCTACTCTGTTCGATCCTTTTCCTCGTCCTGGATTTTGCATTCGGTCCAGAGGGGGATATTTGATCGATTCGTCTCCCCTACAGCAAACTTTGGGGCTTAAGAATAAGAAGGGAGGGAGGAGTAGAAATAAGGGGAGAGCGAACAATGGCATGGGATACACAGAGAAGGCAACGGAGGGGAAGTGGCCGCTACATGGATTGGGATATTCCGTTTGCTCCCAACCCCTTGCGCATTTCCTGTTCTTTTCATTTTTACCAATTAGCAATTAGTATTGATTTAGTACCTTTTTCTTCTTCATCTTTCTCATCTCTTTCATTTCCCCACTAGTCGGCTTTTTGCTTTGACGGTTATGGTAGCAGTTATCGTAGGAATTTGATCAGAATACCTGTAGATTTTGCTAGAGAGTAGAGCTCATTGGATTAGAACAGTCGAGCACATGGCCTGGAGGCATCGACGGGGAGCTTTATAATAGCTATGCTACTATTAAAACCCACCCCTTGTTTTTCTTCTTATGACCCGCTTTTACATTTAGGCCTTGTTCAGCATGTACCGTTAAGCTCAAAATACCACGGAAATAGCTTATAAGCTAAAATAAAGATGCTATGATAACATTACTCCTGGAAACGAACGTGTCAGTGGCTGAATGACGTATCATAACCGTTACCGCAATGCTTGAATTTACGCCTGGTGGTACAAGGGACGGGCATAAAAATGTGGTATCATGCCGGTATTTGTATACACTAACAACCGGGCATATTATTTTAACCTTTCAAAAATATAATTTCAGTAATCCAGCATCAAAGTATGGAAGGTAACGTAACTGTAAACAGGGTGTTTTTTTCCTCTTCTTGGCAGCATTTGGGGTATTATATGTCCAACATGCCCCCAATTAGTTACAAAAACACCATGAAAAATATCCTGTAATAGCAAAAATACCATGGTATTTGTAGCACGTCGAATAGGGTCTTAATTTTCATGCTTCCTATCAGTGCCATTAGTAGTCCGAGAGGGTTTTAATTGCCGGAATTTGCCGAGCACGAAAGCAATGAAGGGAATAGTTGGACTTCTCAAAAGGAAGGGAAGCTCAACAGGCCAGAATCATTTTCACTGGTTTCCATATTCACTCTGAGCAGGTTAGATTGGAAAGCTATCTATATGAAACTACCAGTAGAAGGGATTTAGGAGTGGTGCTGGCATATTGGGAGACATCCCATCCCTTCGTTCGTATGCCGAATTTCATGGACTTTTAGTGCACGATAGTGCAAAGATCAACAAGGGGGTAACATTTTTAAGAGAGTAAGCTATACCAAGAGAAATTGAGGCAAAGCTAAAAACTAACCACAAACAGAAGAAAGATAAATGCTGCAGACACCTAGTAAGAAATTTGAGAATCGTGATACTTTTGCATACCAAAAGTCTTACATAGGGGCACTTTGCAGAAAGAGCATTGAAAATTGGTATATCAAACTTGGCCTTTTGGGCCATTGGGATTGTAGAATACGGATATGAATTCTGGTTTTTTTTGAAAGGTACCGGCAGAAGAGGCAGAGGTTGTGCATGCATGGGGCTTTTTCTATCCAGTGGTCTCCAGGAAGGAGACGCCGTGAACTGAGATCAGAATTTTTGGTAATATAAGAGCCAGCTCCTCGGCGTTTGATGTGGTTTCGTAAGGGGGTGCTGCCAGCTGAGGAAGGGGGTAAATTGTAAATAGGAGGAGTAGGAGCAGGGAACTGTCTCGAACGGCGGAATCATTCAAGAACCAAATTCCAAGCAAGATGTGTACGGTAAAATCCATGTGCAGACCAGGATTTACTCTTAGGATTAAGGAAAGAGTATGAACTGTGAGAAGCAAGAGTACCCAACAAGGAGGAGGAAGAGGATGCCAGAAGTGTAGAAAAATAAACCTGTGATAGGAGAAAGGAATTGATAATAGAAGTATCAAGTAGCCAAAAAAATAAGGGAAACCAGTTACGACAGATGGGAAGCTGGGTGTAATAGTAGCTGCGCCACTGATCTGCAATATCAACCCCACCCATGTAGTCATTGTAATTGACAGACAAGAGAGGTATTCGCAACTGTTGTACATGGTCTTCACCCCATCCAGCCCTAATAAGTTCTGAATTGGAAGAAGTAATGCGGGGTCATTTACGGGTTTGGGTTGTAAAGTTTCTCTCATCCAGAGTGCACTTGTGATAAGTAGTAAAAAGTCTAACAACATTTTTATCTTGCCAAACAACTGCAAGAACATCAGTAGAAACAACTCCTGATAGAGTATTCCAAGGCAGTTGAGAGGTATATTTGTTAAACTTCAAAACAGGGGGATATTTGGCCGAGTTTGGCCTGGTAGCTCCACATGCAGCAATGGAATACTCTCGTAGGGCTTTAAATAAAGGAATATTAGAAAAGTAATTATCACAATAAAGAACAAAGCGATGGTCAGTATAAGGAAGTGACATCATTAACTGAAATACAGCAGATGAGGTAGGAGAAAGTGATTGTTGACTGGGTCCACTATAGAGACTTCTTTGTAAATCAGAAAATTTATCTACCCGAGATGTAAACATGAAAGCATAGGTATATCCACGCTCACACAAGGCCAACATTTTAAACCCCTGTGGAATTAGCTTTGTTTACATCATAATAGTATGTACTGATCGACTAGTGAATCTTACCATCATTTCATCAATTGAAACATTGGTTGCCAGAAGTAAATAGGACTGAAATCTTCGTTCCAAATTGCCTGCCAAAGGTTGAAGCTTTTCTGTCGGGTGTTGGTGAACGGAAGGTGCAGGGGGGTTTGTGCGATCAATATTTGAGGGTGGAGTTGGAGAAATATGAAGATATCTCTTTAGCTGCTCAAATCGGAATTTTGACATATACTCGGTAATTTCATGTTTCGGAAACTCATCACTTCTTTCCCAGTACAGTCCTACTCTCATTGCCTTATGAATGCCCATGTATATTAATAGGCCAACAAATATCATCAATTCTCCTGATGAAGTATTGCACTATGGGCGGCCTGACTCCCCTGCTCCCTTTGATGCAGCGTATGCGTTGGTATTCTTAGCTAAAGTCTCGAACTCGCTCATGGGAAAAAATAGCGAGAAGAATGACCCTGGTACTAGGCTTTGATTTGATTGAATTGACCCTTCCACAGCCTGATAAGACATGGAATCAAGACTACTAGTAGGTACAAGCCAATCCTCATCCACAGTCATCAAAAAACCTTCCGGAAAATCCAAAGGTAGTAAAACCTTTCGGACATGCTCTGGTGCGGGATGGTTGAACGGAGTTGAAACGCGTCCCCTAGTGTTTTAAGAACACTGGTGAGGGAGCGCTGCGGTGTGGGTTAACGATAGCTATACTCAGATCCCAAAGAGTGGGACTTTAAGTGAGGTATAGCTAACGGAGACTTCGATAGAGTGTGGAGCGGTAGGTATCAATTACTATATCGCCAGCTTGCCAAAGTCCCGGACATGCAAGCTGTTTGGAGAATTGCGAACTGAACTGAAGTAACTGCTCAACTAAGTATATATTTGA